>OX465095.1:28305980-28375980 GCA_949987625.1 Chalcis sispes | reverse complement strand
CGCATACGCTCACGCATACACTCACAAATACACACACGCTCACGCACGCATATACACACGCAAACGCGCTAAATTGCACGCCGAAAAACCGTTAAGTAACTCTACCATATCGATCTTCATTTTCTATTATCTGCACTTATTTTAAAAGTGCAAGTAAAAAGAGAGAAAGATCGGTTTACACTCGGAAACTTTCTTACTCATAATAGCTTAGGACTCTTAATTCTGAGTTCTAACTTAAACCAAAAATTTTCACAATTGCACGCGTAAAATAAATCTAAAATAATAGCCAATCCTTCTTAGAAAAGGAAAGTTTTTATGTGACGCAAGCCGCTCTTGATGGACACGTGCGTGACACTCAGACTCCGAAAAAGTAATAAATTTTTTCCAAAGACCCTTTTTTTTTGCTGTTCTTGTCCTCTTTTACTTGAGTAGCGAGATATATAAAAAAAGATTATGTATTCGAAGGCAAATAATAACTGTGCCGTTTCCTTTTAGCTGCATACCAAAGTCTTAGGTACCCATTCTATAGTATGTCTATTTTTATTTTTAAATTAAAACGTTTATTCTGTTTAAATCCTTAATAATTAACGTAAAAGTTTAGGGTGGGGCAGGGAAGTATCCCTATTTTCGAGATTGCGTTGTCAGTAGAGGGAATGTATTGGAGGAGTGGGGGTAAGCTTGAATGACGCTGTGACCTTGGAAGTTTTCGTTAGTGCCGCTGTCAGCGGTAGACATGGCTTGATCGAACGAGCAACGCACTTTTGAAATTCTCCCCAGGCGATTAATCTCCCGGTATAGTGACATTCCATGGCCCGCGCGCTCGCCGGATTTAACTCCGTGTGACTACTTTTTATGGGGCTACCTTAAGAGTGAAGTATTCAAACATCGACCCAGGACCCTGGAATCCTTGAAGCATGCGATTTGCCTTGAAGTTGGCTGCGTTCCACTACAGATGCTTTGCAGAGTTATGCAGAACTTCAGAACGAGACTACAGCAGTGTGTTGACAATGAGGATGGTGTGTTGTTTAAAACAAGGTTAAACTAACTTCCAGCTTTACCCTTCAGATACCACAATAAAGATTTTTTCTAGTATTTTTTGTTATTTTTTAATTTACATTTAAAGTTAAGAATACTTCCCTGCCCCACCCTGTATAATCACCAAAAACAATAACCAAAATTTTCTCACGAAAACAGAGCGTTTGTTATCTTTAAAATTAGGTAATACTAATTTACTTTTCTTTTTCTCTTCTGCAAGTTGTCATATAGTCAGAAATTCGTTTGGCAATGATGAGTCATTGGTGCATCTGAAACAGCGGTACAGAACGTAACATTTTTTGTAAAGTCGAGACAGTTCAGCCTACCCTTTTTAGGGGTGACAGTTTTTATAGAAGTTTGCTTTTCAATCGCTGCGATAAGGTTGCTACATAGACTGTTCAGCGCATTGTCAATATTAAAGTTTCTGTCAGCAAAAGGCGACCAATCACAGTAAGTTAAAAAGGAAATAAGTCTACTAGAAGAGATATTTTTAAAATCACAGTACTTAAAGGAATTTATAGTTTGTTTGTGTTTATGGTAAGCTATGGCAACAGTAATGGTATTATGCTTACTGTGAAAGTTCGCTGAAATGCTCCATCCGTTTATGACCATCTCGTTGTCATCCACGAAAATTATATTAATCCAGATACGAGACGAGGTTGTGAAATACTTAGGACTGTGCTGAACCAGCTGTAAGAACGGATCAGCAGATAATTTGCGCACAAATTTTGCATCATCACTTTCGAAGAGGAAAATCGGCATTCACATCACTCATAATGATTTTGTGGCTGTAGTTGAAGCAAAAAATGCGAAGATCTCTCATAAAATTTTAATTTTTTTAAAACACGATTTTAGGTGGTCTGTAAATAACCCCCACAAGTACAGGGGGAGAGATATTAGCGTGAACATTACAAAAAATAAACTCAGAGATGCCTGGTTTGCCCTTTTGTTTGGTTTTTAATAAAGCGAGAAACTCAAATTTTAAATTATTTTTAATATAAAGGGCAACTCCTTCACTATTAACGTTTCTGTCTTGTCTGATAAGATTAAAACCATTAATCTGAATGACATCCTTAGGTACATCTGAATCCAGCCAGATCTCAGCCAAAAAGGTCATAATAGGAATCGTCCCGTAGAAATTGACGAACATGCTCAATGTAAGCTCGCAAGAAGTTCACATTAAGAAAACCTGCTCGTAACTCCCCTTTGACTCCACTTTCTCTACAATAGTGCTGTTATGTAATAGTCAATCTGCACTCTAATTATTTATATCATTGCTATTCGTATTCTTTTTCTTTTACGATATTTTAAATTCGTTTTATTTGGTTTGATTTGTTACAATATTAACGCTATTTTTACTATTTTTCCTATTTTTGTTACTTTTATTACTATTTTTATTGATCCGAGTTTTATCTCTTTACTCAGTAACTTCATTTTGATTTACATCTTTTGTGTTCTTTTTGGCATTCTCATTGTCGTTGTTTATGATGTTTTTATTTTTATCATTTATAGTATTCAATATTGCATAAAAAAAGTGTAATTCATTTATCAAAGAAACTGATACCGCTCTATCATTCTCCCTTATCTTCATAAGAAATCTGCCTTATAGATGCCAAATATGAAATCAAGAACTTTTGCCAAAGATTCAATTTGTTTAAATTCCTTATATTGAGTTTTTGCTAGATATTCATTAATAAAAATTTTCAAAAATTAAGTATTACTTTGTGAGTTTTATCTTTTAAAGGTTCTGTAGATTTAGGTTTAGGGGTAGCTCTGTTTCTTCTTAGCAAATAATACATACAAATTTCTTCAACTATATCTTTTGAACCTTTTACTTCATCTGGATTCACGATATTGTACAAAACTGTTGTGTTTGATAAGGAGGCTTAAATAAGTCTTAAAAATAAACACCACGTCTATTTTTTCCACCAATTAATGACAAAGGAATATTACAATGTTGATCATTTAAGTCTCCTCCCATATATTTATTACATATAGAAAATGAAAAAAGGAATTCAATCTTTTTTCTTGCTTTCTCAACCCACCTTTGTATTTCTACAGTTGATTCAATACCATAAGAAGATAAAATAGAAACTGGTTCAGAATCTTGAACTGTAATGCAATTAAGTTTTGAATCGATATCAAAATAACTTACGCCCGTTCCTCGATCACATGATTCAGCATTTTAATTTTGAGGCCTTTTAGTCGGTTTGTTTGACAGTATCAGTTGCATTTATGCCAATTTTTAAGTGTACACATAAATCTGGAGAATTATAGAAATTGTCCGAGAATATCTCTCATAATCACTTAAAGTTTTTGTTGATGTTCTACTTAGAAGTCCATCTAACATTTTCATAACGACTCTTAAGCCTAAAGCAACATTTTTCAAGTGATGTTTATGTTAATTTTCTATTTTTCCTGTGTGAATATGTACATCGAAAATATATTCTTGAGAACAAATGGCAAATTCTTTTATACCAAAACGAAGAGGTTTATTTCTTATGCATTGTTTTATTGGAAATCTTCCAAAATATTTTACCTTTATTTCATCAATAGATAATTTGTTACTAAACCAACCAAAACGTTTTATATTTTTTCAAAATAAATCATGCAGTTTTTGTTCTTTCCAAACCTTATCATCTCTTTTATCTTCAGGAAAATAAAATTTTATTTTTTTTTATATTGGTTGTAAATTCATTATATGACATTGTTTCTTGAACAATTGAACAATTAAGTATTTTTTTTATTAACTAGTTACCTCTATAATCTTCTCGAGGATTTATAATTGATAATATAATAATACCTAAAAAATCATCACATTTTCCAGCCATCAAATCATATCCACTCTCTTTTGTAGCATCTATAATATAATTTTTTATTTTTGCGGAAAAATATTGTTTAAATAATTAACGGGCTTTAAGTTTTTTATTGATTCAATAGTAGATTCATCAAGATTGATATCATTATTTTTGATATCGTTATTATCACTATCATTCATAATATTTTGTATTAACTCAAAATCTTCGAATACTCCCTTTTCAATTGTACGTATGCTTTGGTTCTAATAATTTTTGAGTCTTGTTATAGCTAGATTTTATTGGTTTATAAAAACTGTATGGTAAAAAGGTTTGCTCAGTAACCATTTCTTCAGTTTCTTTAGGTTCAGAATCTGAAGAATCCTCATCATCTTTATTTGAAATAAAAGCTACATTAATATATTGCTAATGTTCATCAGTAACATTTTCATTCACAATGTTAACCAAATCTTCAATACGATTTAAGGGGGGGAAGTCCATGTAGAAGCCCCAAAATCGGTCATTTTTTAATAATATTTTTAACGATGATAAAATAATTTTATTGTTTTTAAATTTTAACACAACTTTAATGAATTTTTTTAGAACACAAAAATAATTTTTTTTTTTTTCAATTCAAAATGGTGGCTCAGTATGATTTGTTGTCTGCTGCCTTCGACGCGAGGTCCCAAACTGCTCCAGTTGTCACTCATTAACCGTTGATCTAAAACACAAAAATAAAAGTTGTTTTTTTTAAGGATATATAAACGGAAAGGATGAACCTATAAAATAAAAAAAGTATAAAATTCAATATAAAATAAACCTTTAAAAAAAAGTCAGAATTTAGGGCTATTTTTTGACATTTTTGACCCCAAAAAAATATTTTATCAACGCGGAACATCTGAAATTTTAGGTTTACCCTTCAGATATTAATCTAAAGAAAGGCCTTAAAGAATTTCAGCCAAATCGGTCAATAACTTTTTGAGTTACAACACGAGCAGTTTTGAAAAATATAGTTTTGAGATAATCGCATTTAAAGTTGAAGTACAGGAAAATGGCCAGTTTTAATTACTTACCGATTAATCGGCAATCCCAGGTCCATACAACAGTCCTTCCTCCTCCTCGAAAAGCTGATTTTCTTTCATTTGTTGTTGCCTGCGAGCTGTACGAACATCTTTGGTTTCTGAAAGGCTCTTACGATTCTGTCGGGCTATTCGCGCCTCGTCTGTATTATAAGCAAATACTTTAGCATAAGTGCCAATAGTCAAATTCAGAAGGTTTATTATTCTTAATACTGAACTAAAACCTTCATTAAATATCCCAGCAGCAATGTATGCCGAGATTTCAACTACTTTTAGTCCAGAATGCAGATGTTTATCATATATTTTTTTATCACCACATGGACACGTGACAACAATTTTAAAACCAAGACCTCTAGAGCCACACTCACTGAATTTTATCTTCTGATTACAGACCGAGCACTTCAAAATTTCAGACAAAGCTGTGAACACTGTAAAAAATTCAATTATTCTGTACCCGTGCATAGGATTAGTTATATCTTGTAACGCCACTGGGGATCAGGGTGGCGTACAAATGTAAAGTGGGGAGGAGCGGGTTGCTTGCTTGCTAGTTAAACGACTGATTTAAAAATTTAGCACACGAACACATACGTTTATTCAAACTAAATTGCAAATACAAGAATTTATCGCGTTTTTACGCGAGCTCAGGGCGCCAGCTACAATCGTGTAGCGCGGTTTCTTGCGTGGCAAATACTTTGCGCGGCTAACTCACGGTTAGAGCGGTCGTGGGCGTACAGCAGACACAACGGCCGAAAATGGCGCGTAACACGCTACGCGGTCGCACACACGCAGCCGGGAAGTATACGGGGACGATTCGTTGCAGGGATGCCTCCTGGTAAAAGCTGCTGCACCTTGATGCACTTACCAGATTTTCTTCCACGCTTCGCACTACAATACAACTTTCTCGCACGCTCGTATCGTTTTTTAAATCTACGGCGGTATCGCGACTTCTTTCTCAAACGGACCCGAGCGGAGTGTTGACTGCTCGCTAATTGTGACTTTTCGCTAAAACGGACCCGAACGAAGTGACAGAGAAGCTTATTGCGTGGCACTTTCGCGAGCGCGGCTTTTTGATGATCGTTTTGCGCCGGCGCAACGTACGTGTAAAGTACGTTACGCGACGCAGCCGCCGCGCGCGCTCAGCGCTGTCGGCAGTTGATATTACTGCTCGCCAGCAGCGCGCGTTGAGGTTATCCGCTCGCGAGTGCCAGTGTTGTTGTTGTATATTCCCTGGAGCAGCGAGAATCTACCTCAGATGTACGGAGGATCAAGGTAAGTCGACGCGTTCCATAGCTGGTAGGCGTCGACTAATTTGTCTATATTCTCTCTGTTCCAGGTGCGGCCATACTGCGGGTCAACAACTGCGGCTCGGACGAAGAGCGGTTGAGAAAGCGAAGCAGCGGTGTCGGGGACAGCGATAGCCTGCTCGCAGCGGCAGCGAGGCAACACTATCAGACACCTCCATGTGCGTATTTACTTGCACTCAAATGCTGTGCCTCTATGTTTTGCCTGCCTTCTAACCTCCTCTTCCACTTTCCTTTGATGTTGTGTGGCAGCTTGTACTTCCTTCCAAGGTGCAGCTGCTACTACTATTTTCTTCTTTATTTAATTACCGTCTGGAAGGTTGCAGGTACGGGGATCACTACTAGGACAGGAAGGAGCATGGAAATGGAACCTGCTGCAGTGTGTGCGAGCACTGCCAGGACTATTCATGGGCTCCTGAGACTGGCTCCTCGCTGGAGCCTTTACTTGAGCTTGAAGCCCATGTACCTGGTGAAGGTAACGTATGTACAGCCCTGCGTGGCTGTTAGTTAGGATCACGCCTGGCAGTCTTGCGAGACTGCCAAGATTTTAAAGGGGATACAACAGGCTATGAGGAGGCGTACAGGCTGTGTATTAGCCTCCTCATGTGACTGGTGCAAAACACCACGTCACAATCTTCACTATCACGCGTATACAATTTTTTTCCACTGGCACTGTCATTATGGCTTGTACTGGCTTTAAATTTTTCACCTTCCTTATCGGTAAACTGATTGCCCAGATATTTTCGTTTTCTGGGGTTATTTCGTGCAATATTGCCTCACGTACCTTTTTTAGAATTCGGCATTTTTACGTTCCGAAATCAACTGAACACGATGAATTCTCCGGCTAAACTACCTATATTTCTCGACTAAACTTTATTCGTATAGCAATATTACACGTGTACAGGAACGTAAATGTAGATATTAGGGGTGTCCCTTATATGGCAAAAAAATTTTTTTTTTAGAATTTCGAAACGCATACCCTTTACTTTTCTTAAAAATGCTAAAATGTACTTAAATATGAAATTTTATATTTGTAGCATGATTGCAACCCGTGCCGACCGAGCTCTAAAGTTTAATAGAAAATGGTGTTTTGGCCTAACATTTTGGTTTGATCCAAAACTAATAAAAATGCAACAAATAAAGTAAATATGAGTAAAAATAAAATAAGATCAACATAAACTTTTATTTAAATACAAATTATATTATAAATAAATAATTAATTAGGGTAAATTCTCTTTAGTGTAGTTTTTTTACAGTCTGGATACAGATTTCTATGTTCCTGAACACAACGCAACAAAAACTGTTTTTGCTCTTCTTCAGCCGTGATAAGTCCATTAAAATCTTGCATTAATTTAACAGCTCTTTCAGCAGTGTCATTTACGACCTTCAAACGACTTATTTGTCTTCTAGCTTCCAAAAAAGCAGGATTGTCACCCCAAGAAGATACATCTTCCCGAAGAAAACTTTCGTCGATCTGCAGTCGAGATAGAAATTGTTTGCTTCTTTGAGTCACAAAATCATCCAGCGTCATTTCTGTAAGAAAGAAAAAACAGTTTAAATATGCAAAAACTAAGCTACGAAACTTTGAAAAAAGAAACAAGAAAATATTAAGCTTACCAAACAAATTTTGCGTAATTTCTTCCTTCGATGGGAGATAGCGTTTAGCGGAATCTGAACTTTCGTCTTTGTTTAAATTATTAATCATTTTTGTCTTGGTTTTGGAATCAACTTCTTCATCAAAGAGTGATAACATGACTGTTTCTTGACACAAATACCATAAATGATGAACAAACTTGCTTATGGATGCCTTGGAACTTGTCGCGTCCACTTTCTCATATTCTTTTAGAGCTTTCAAAAAGCACAAGTCTTGGTTAGGTGCTTTAATTGCAACTGTGCATTCGAGCCAAGGTTTAGTATACAAGGTGGCGATAAATAAGCAAACATCTTGTAGAGCATTTTTGTCCTTTGCAGTAATTTTAAGTTGCGATTGAAGCAAACATATTTTTATAGAATAGATTGCTCTCGCCATCCATCGCGCTTGATGCAAAGCTCCGGGGGGCCTGAGTTTTAGTTTATTCTCTGTATCTCCTCCTAAGAACCAATCTTTAAGCACCAATTCATAAATATGATGACGACAAGCAAAAAGCAGCAATTCCCTTTCTAAAGTCTGCTCCAAAATAGGACAAGCTCCACTGAAACAGCCAGTATTTGAAGCTGTTGTATCGCAGCACATTATCTGTACTTTATCATGGAGGTTTCAGTCAAAGAGTGCAGTTGAAATGGCTTTAGCTTGATGTTTTCCAGAAGAACTCTCTAATTTTGGTACTGCAAAAAGCTGTTCTCTATCGTGAAATGAAGCAATAATTGGCAAGCGTTCTTCTTTTGAACTTCGTACATCCAATCCAGGTAATAGTTTTCCATCCCAATGGACTGTGACTACGTCAGGCAAGTTATTCTGGAAGTCAGTATTTATTGCTTCTGCCCTGGATTTTCTCGCCTGAGTCCGAATTCGCTGAATCAAGGATTTGTTAATAGGGAAATCATCGCTGTTCAGACCAAGCGCTTCTACAACCGCATGGAGAATGTAAACTGAGTCCCTTATGCTTAATTGGCATCGATCTAAAGCTGCTACCAGTTTAGGAGTTATGAAACTTTTCGTGCCTCTTTTAGAACTTTTTTCAGGGCAAGGAATCTGAGTACTAAGTTCAGAGTTCGAAATCTGTTCCTCATACGAATTCTCAAGATATTCCAAGCTATCTATCAAAGAAGTAGATGCAACAGCCAATAACTCTCTTTGTTTTAACTTTCTTTCCTCTTCTTCCAATCGTCTTTGCCTAATTCGTTCTTCTTTCTCCGCCAATTTTTTGTCAATTCCACCTAAGCATCCCGGTCGACCAGGCTCTCTCTGTTTCCTTAAAAATTCTTTGTCTTCCTCTAACTTCATTCTGTCGAAGGCATCAGCATGTGCAATATCAAATAAGTTATCAAGGTCTTTTACAAAATTATTTTTACGGTTCTTGAACGTCACCTGAGTTTTCTTACAGTTTTTTTGCAGATCCCTCCAAACATGATATAAGTCAACAAGTTTCTTCACGCAGTTAGGAAACGCCTTTGTAGGAATTCTGGCTTTTTCCCAAAATATAATGCACTCTCTTATAACAAGATTCGCACTTTCACTAACAGTCAGATTGACTTCACGAATATTGTAAAATAAAACGGTGAGAACTTGTCGATTACATGGTAATTTTGCACCATTTATCTGGTGGCTTGGAAGTCCGATAAGGTAAATACTTTGTTTATCACTTCGTAATTCCACAGACATCTTCACACAATAAACAACAACGCACTAATAATGTTAGAAATCACGTATGAAATGACAATTGAAACTCGCAGTAACAGGTCGCAGCGCTGCACCCGCGCGACTTGTATGGACAAGTTAAAAACTCAAGTCGGCATGGGTTATTGTTTATAAATCGGGCTAATATTTATTTCTAGACTGTATTAGGTCAATACGAAAGTTTTTAGAAGGCATGCGTAAAAATATATTAAAATTGAAATTTAAGGGACACCCTAGTAGATATATATACTTACATATATACTATAATATAAAGTATTATTTCCGGGTATGGGACTAAAGAAGTTTTTCAAGTTATTATAATGGAGAGAGCCCTTTTGTCTGAAGCGCTCCGACTACCTGGCTCGCTACTTTACAATACATACTCCGGCCCGCTCCATTATATTAGCTGTAACTTCGTAAATATTAAAAATTTTTTTTTTTTTGTCTCGTCAGTACACGCTCAACATAGTATATTTTTAGATTATCAAAAAAAAAAAAAAATCAATTTTTTGAAAATTCTATATGGACTTCCCCCCTTAAACGTTTTGACTTACGTCTACTCATTGTACAATATTTAGTAAGGAGTAATCAGTTGAGCATCAAGAAAATAAAATTTGACACTATTGATCATGATATGAACAAATTTTATATGTAATAGTTTTTTAGTTAATTTTAAACAAAATTGCTTTAAAGTATTTTATTTTTATTCAATAAAATAAAAAATTAAAGAAATTGTATTTTTAAATGACACTTTAAAATTACTCCAATTTCAATAGTATTTAAAATTTATATGAAATATTCATAAGAAAACCTTTTTTTTGTATAAAACTTATATTTTGCGAAGTTCACGTAAAAAACTCTGCAAAACTTTTCAATATACAAGAATAATCTCAAAAATGTTCTTCATTCAATAACTACAAAAAATAATTACAGTATTTGAAATGATCAAGAATAATGTATTAACAAGTTGGATTTTCATAATCTACACTACGTCGAAGTGTTAAATATATTTTTTTCAACCTTATCAAGGTAACTTAAATTACTTTCGATAAGCTTTTTTTATTATGGTTACTTTCTTTATTGATAATTACATCATATACATAATTTACAGCCAGAGTACAATCAAAATCATTTGATTATTTAAGTTTTACTAATAAATAATTAACATTTTCATAACTGACCATACATGTTTTCTACATAACTTTTTCCGATGAATCGATTTCCGCTATGAGATTTTACAAAATTCACTTTTGCGATAATTTGTTTGAACAGTTTAGCAATTAATAATTGAAAAATTCAAAGAAAAAATATATGCCTCCTAATTTTTGTCCATGACAAATATCCTACAGTTAGTTTTTCGACATCATTTTGCCATGGGCAGATACAGGGTACAGTTGCTACAAATGATTTATTTAAATTTCACTTATAAACAATTAATATTTTTATATCTTATTATACATGTTTTTTACGAAATTTTTTCTGTAAAATCAATTGTCGCTATCAGATTTCGCAAAAATTAACTTTTGCGATAATTTGTAACAACTAAAAAATTAAAGAAAAAATACGTGTATCTCAATTGTCTATAGCAAACTTGCAATCATTAGTTTAGCTTTATCTTTACAGCTGTAGACATGGGCTTTAATGGTTTAGTTTTCCTGAAAAAAAATAATTTAACTTGATTGAATTTGTTTCTAATTTTCATTAGAATTCAAAATCTATTATGAAAACAAGTTATGCCCAATTTAGTTATTTTTCTTAAATATTTTGTTCACCGTACGAGCATATTTTCCCGCCAACAGCTTACTCAAGCCCTTTTTCAGGAACGAATGGATGGCACTACTGTCCAGCAAGCCTCTGAGTCTCAAACCATTGAGTTTAATGTTAAAAAATAATCGTATCACGCGGAGGTGCAAGTTGCCTAGAATCAGCGACAACAACATGCTAAGCGGTACTGGTGCAAAAGATTTTGTAGCGGTAGAAATCTCAACTATGCTGCGCGGTGGTAGTGGTCGTGGCGAGTCAGCATCGCGTTGCCTGCGGCGTAGAGCCGCAGTTTAGCTACGCGAGAACGCGCGGGCTCCTAACAGGTCTCTGACTGCTCGTTTCCTGCAGGAGAGATATTGCATCACTTGTTGCATTCCTTTCGTAACACATTCGAGCGAACTTGCGGCAAATTATCGTGAATGTCTTGGGCTGCGTATGTTGTCACGTGCAATTGTGCGCTGTTGCCGTGTGCATAATAAGTTGAATCACGCTGCTACGGGGGTGGTAAATCGCTACGTTGCATAGGCGGCAGTATTTCGGTCTGCGTTCCCGCTGACGACATCGAGACTGCTTATTGTGTGGTAGCTGTAGGCGAGGCTTCTTGGGTGGAGTTCAAGTCTGCGGGATAGGTACATACTTCAGCTGTAAAGATTTCGATGACAGACGACCCACTGGAGCGCCTGCGGCAGCAACAAAATCATTGCTGCTGATAGAGTTGTCGATATATATAAGGCGCGCCGTTTCCACCGATACTGCTTTAGTTGAGCGCATCAGATGCGGCGGGACATACTCGTTCTTGGTACATGATACTGTGACATAAAATTTCATCAATTTAATTTACTTTATCTGATACTAAACCAAATCAGTGGTTCGATTCTATACGCACATAATTTTTTTATTTGTATCTCCAACCATCACAAACAAAAGCCATAAATCAAACAAGACCTCGCTAGAAGAAAGCCGTCTCCTTGCTGTAACGACAGCTGGACCAGGCAACTCTTTGTAAATTTATGTCACTTCTATTTCTAAGAACGTAGCATACACCCTCGATGCTGAAATGAGAAAACGATTTGGGCAACTAAATAATAACACGCGAACTTGCAATCAATTATTCATTTTGTTTTATTTAATTTAACTTTTAGAATCGACACTTCTCTCTCTCTCTCTCTCATTTCCCCTGTCTCCCTCTCTCTCCCCCTCTCTCTCTCTTCCCCTGTCTCCCTCTCTCTCCCCCTCTCTCTCCTCTGCTCTCTTCTCCTCTTTCTCCCTCACTGTCATTGAGAGTCATAACCGTGATAATTCGCTCTCGGATCGTTGTAAAATTTGCATATCGGACATTCCGATTCAATTTATAGACAAATTTCCACAGGTAACTCAGCGAGTTTTCAAGGTTACAAACTGTGTCAATTACATAAATTCTGTTACGTCGGTATAAACGGTCTCCTCCCTCGTCCTTGGCTGATGCTGGCACTGCAGAGAAATATGATTGTTTTACTGTAGTTATTAGCGTATCTTCGCCGAATATTTGAAATAAAATTATATTTCAATTACGGCTTTTACGAGATTAATGTTTGTCAATTTTTGAAATAGGCGGTGATAGCAATAGCGGTGATAGTTTTATGACACCTCTTTGGCTTTGTCAAGCTTATGAGTTATTATGTGCTGCAAATCGAAAATACAAAGATCTTGAATATTTGCGACTGACCGTGCGTAACTCGATTGTGTGTATGCGTATTGGTAATCACTCACCGTTAATTCCAAATAGATCTTTAGATGATCTTGCTAAACTTGCACCGCATAATCAGTCACAATGAGTGGCAGCTCAGTCGGGCCTTTTCAATTTTTCTGGTAATTTTAGTATTTTTTACTCTAATATTTATCATTTATCAGCCCACTTCAATAATTTGGATTTTTTCTTGCAAACAGTGTATGTTAATATGATGTCATTGCTCTTACCGAGACGTGTGTTTAACCTGATGTGTTTGATTCTCCTTACATAATTAAAGAGTATTTGCCTGCTCATGGAGGCTAAAAATGCACCATATCGCCGAGTCGGAACGGCTGGTGGACTTGCTGATAGATTAGTGTATGTCAACTTGCGTTTGTTAGTCAGCAACAATATTGATTCTGTGAAGAATAAATATTTTTTTTCTCTACTGGAGTTATCCAACCAGCTTAAGTTCTTGGTCTCGCATAAGAAAAATGGGTGCGATAGCTCCTAATACTCCATCACCACTTACTTATTTTACGCCTGACATATTGAATGCGCATTTTGCAAATATTTCAACCCCTTCAACAAACAGATATTGCTGATATTCTTAATAATTTATCTTCTATGACCAAGAGAAAGATTGATTGATTGACTGAAATTTTATTAAGGCTATAGGGTATAACCCCATATAGCCCTGAAAAGAGAGAGAGAGAGAGAGAGTGAGAGTGAGAGTAAGAGTGAGAGCGATAGTGAGAGTGAGAGCGAGAGTAAGAGTGAGAAAGAGAGAGCGATAGTGAGAGTGAGAGTGAGAGTGTGAGAGTGAAAGTGAAAGTGTGAGAGAGAAAGAGAGAGAGTGAGAGAGAGAGAGCGAGAGTGAGAAAGAGAGAGCGATAGTGAGAGTGAGAGTGTGAGAGTGAGAGTGAGAGTGAAAGTGTGAGAGAGAAAGAGAGAGAGAGAGAGAGAGAGAGAGTGAGAGTGAGAGTAAAAGTGAGAGTGAGAGTGACAGTGACAGTGAGAGTGACAGTGACAGTGAGAGTGAAAATGAGAGTGAGAGTGAGAGTGACAGTGAGAGTAACAGTGAGAGTGAGAGAGCGACAACTGTTTAGAAGAATTACTTCAAGGAATAGTAAACAGTTCTCTATATTATCTACAGCGACACTCTATCATAGTGCGATTTAAACTAGACAGGTGGCGCCGCAATTATCTTTTAGCTTCTTGATATTTTCGGCCATAGTCTGCTACTACATCTGTCAACGTCGTCTTTAACACGTTGTACCACAGCCCGCATGTAATCACGTTGCTACAATTGTAACAAGTCTTTCTTTAAGAGGAATTCCGACGCCATTAAATGCTTAACCTGTGGTAAGTCTTTGCACCTTAAATGCCTTTCGAATATTCCTGTGCCTCATATCTCTCCTTGTTGTTTCTGTCCCTTCTCCTCGCTCTTGCAATTATCTTTTAGTACGTCAGTCGAATCGGCTGATTAAGCTTTTATACTACCTAGCTCTGCTTGTGTCACCTCGACATTTGCTATTCTTTTCCTGCCAATACCTCGTTCCAGCGGTTGCATTACCGCCACCATCATTCACGCCAGTTGCTAAGCAACTCTGCGCAATTACATCATCTTCTTTCCGCTTTGTGGGTAGTACGAGGGTGAATCAAATATAAACAGAATTTTTTTTATACATTTAATGAATAATATTATACACAAACCATGTTATCAACATTTCTCAATGTAGTCTCCTGTGTTTTCTACACACTGTTGCCACCGTTTTGGAAGCTTGAATATTGCTTGTTCATAAAAAGTTTTAGGACGAGTTGCCAGCTAATTGCACACGTACTCCTCGACTTTTTCATTGCTTTTGAATCGTTTTCCTCCAAGTGATTCTTTTAGGGGCGCAAACAAAAAGTAGTCACAGGGGGACAAGTCTAGACTATAAGAAGGGTATTTGAGTATTCTCCAGCCCATTTTTTCCAGTTTATCCCCTGTCAAAGCCGCGGTGTGCGGCCTAGCGTTGTCATGGAGAAGGATGACTTCTCTCATGGGCATACCTCGTCTTTTGTTTCAGTAGGAGGTTCACGCTGACTCTAACAACTAGCAATAGTAGGCCGCATTCACTGTTTGTTGATCGTGAAGAAAATCAATGAGTAAAACTCTCTTAGAGTCAAAAAAAAATCGTTGTAAGCACTTTTCCGGTTAAAAGGCAAGTTTTGAAGGACATCGTCAAGGTCAAAATAGAGGTTACCATTAAATTCCTTGTTGAGAGCTACTTAAGGATTGACCTTGATCATTTTCCAAAATACCCCACCTTCGGAAATATACAGCCGTCCCGGGACTTATGTGACACCCTGTATATATATATATATATATATATATATACAGTATGTCGGAAAAGTTCCCGAACTTATTTTGTAGCGCTTGTACGAGTGGCGCCACCTTTTGGATGACACCGGTACTATGTTGCTACATCCCTCTGGAGTGTCTGAGAATTTTTTCACCAGTATCCGTTCATTAGTTGCCGAGATAGACGTGCTTGAGTGAACGTGTGTTTAGTACTCCGGTGCAAGCTCTACGATGGATGAGAAACTTGAACATCGTGGCGCCTGCTCATTCTTCGAACATTGTGAAGCGTTATCTCGCCGAAAATCAGATCCCACGCATCGATCACGCCCCATACTCGCCAGATCTGGCTCCAGCCGACTTTTTCCTATTTCCCAAGCTAAAAATGGCCTTGAAAGGACGATTTTTTGAAGATGTACCGAGCATTTAAGCGGCTTGAACCGAGCGTCTCACAGCGATAACTTCAGAGAAGTACCAGAGAGTCTTCGAATCACTCATGGGGCGCTCAAATGAGTGTATATCTAGGGAAGGGGACTATGTTGAAAGTTAACTGGAATAAATTTCTTTAGATGTATTTTCGATTTTTTATTTCAAAAGTTCGGGAACTTTTCGGACATACTGTGTGTATATATATATATATATGTATTGGAAGTATGAATAAGTTCTTGCCGTTTCACCGTCAGATGGCGGTACAAAAGCTTTGTGTGTATAATTCAAGATGATGCATCTATATTGAAGTTCTATAACCTGTATTAAAAATCAGTGCGTTTTTTTCCATTAATCTATAAAGAACATTTTCTTTTTGTAGCGTATAACATGTCGAATTTCGTGCCAAATAAACCGTTTTTGCGGATGATTGTACTGAACTATTTTACTTAGAAGAAATCTGCAGCTGAAGCACACAGAATTCTTTTAGAAACCTAGTGTGATCATGCTTTGTCAGAAAGAACATGCAGAGATTGGCTTAACCGATTTAAAAATGGTAATTTTGATATTCAAGATAGAGAACGCAGTGGCGCACCAAAAAAGTTTTAAGACGAAGAATTGAGAATATTACTTGCTAAATATCCATGTCAGACGCAATCCGATGTTGCAAAATCATTAGGAGTTGTTCAAACAACAGAGTAGAAACGTTTGACAGCATTAGGAATGATACAAAAAGAAGGATCTTGGGTGCCGTACGAACTAGTCGAGAGACGTCGAACGGCGTCTTGTCACGTGTAAACAGCTGCTTTAACGACAAAAAAAAAAGGTTTCTTACATCGTATTGTGACTGGTGATAAAAAGTGGATATACTATAGTAATCCTAAGCGTAAAAAATCATGGGTTAAGCCCGGCTAAGCAGAAGCATCAACACCAAAGCGGAATATCCACGGTTCCAAGCTCATGCTGTGCATTTGGTGGAATTAACTGGGGGTAGTGTATAACGAGCTGCTCCAACCCAACCAAACCATCACAGGAGATCTTTATCGACGAAAATTGATGCGTTTGAGCCGAGCATTGAAAGAAAAATGGCCACTATATGAGCAAAGACACAATAAGGTGATTTTGCTGCATGATAACGCTCGGCCACATGTCGTGTCACCGGTCAAAATATACCTGGAAACGTTGAAATGGAAAGTCCTGCCCTACCCGCCGTACTCTTCTGACATTGCGCCTTCTGATTACTATTTATTTCGATCGATGACTAACGGCCTGGCTGAGCAACACTTCACTTCGTATAAAAAAACAAAATGAATCGATTCGTGGATAGCCACAAAAGAAGTGTCGTTTTTTCGACGTGGAATTCAAATGCTGCCAGAAAGATGGGAAAAGTAATCTCCAGCGATGGGCGATACTTTTATTGACTTGTTTTTTTATTATTATTTTTAAATAAAATATTTATTTATACAAAAAACGGCGAGAACTTATTCACACTTCCACTATATATATACATATATACATATATATATGTGTGTGTAAAGAAAGTAGACTTTCTCCATTTGAATTTGCCGCGCTCCACACAATACGCGCGCCTTTTCAATCAACCCCACTAGATGGAACAATAGATAGAATGATTAGCAAATTTTGAGACAGTAAGTAGATTAGAAAAATACGTTGGAAGAATAACAGGACTGACGAGAGATAATATAAAAAATTATAATAAAGTTTACTGATAGATAGATTTTGTTAAGAGTATTAAGTGAGTGAATTAAAGAAGTGATAATAATAAACTTGAATTGTCGTTTCTTTATTTTACAGAGAAACTAATTTAGTTTATTATCAACAATAAGATTTTTGTAATTTTTGTAAATTTTGTAAATTTTGTAATTTTTTGTAACACCATATATATACACTGTGAAAATAAATTTTGTAATTTTTGTAACACCTTATATATATATTGTGACGTGGTGTTTTGCACCAGTCACATGAGAAGGCCAAAGCATAGCTTATGCGCCTCCTCGTAGCTGAAATATCCCCCCTTTTTACAATCTAGGCAGCCTCGCAGGACTGCCACGCGTGATCCTAACTAACAGCCACGCAGGGCTGTACATACGTTACCTTCACCAGGTACATGGGCTTCAAGCTCAAGTAAAGGCTCCAGCGAGGAGCCAGTCTCAGGAGCCCATGAATAGTCGTGGCAGTGCTCGCACACACTGCAGCAAGGTTCCTTCCTCTCCAAGCTCCTTCCTATCCTTGTAGTGATCCCCGTACCTGCAACCTCCCAGACGGTAATTAAATACAGAAGAGAATAATAATAGCAGCTGCACCTTGGAAGGAAGTACAAGCTGCCACACACAACATCAAAGGAAAGTAGAAGAGGAGGTTAGAAGGCAGGCAAAACATAGAAGCACAGCATGAGTGCAAGTAAATACGCACCTGGAGGTGTCTGATAGTGTTGCCTCGCTGCCGCTGCAAGCAGGCTATAGATGTCACCGACACCGCTGCTTAGCTTTCTCAACCGCTCTTCGTCTGAGCCGCAGTTGTTGACCCGCAGTACGGCCGCGCCTGATACAAAAAGAAGAAAGGCGCATTAGTCGACGCCTACCAGCTATGGAACGCGTCGACTTACCTTGATCCTCCGTACATCTGAAGTAGATCCTCGCCGCTCCAGGGAATACACAACAACAACACTGGCACTCGCGAGCGGATAACCTCAACGCGCGCTGCTGGCGAGCAGTAATATCAACTGTCGCCAGCGCTAAGCGCGCGGCGGCTGCGTTGCGTAACGTACTTTACACGTACGTTGCGCCAGCGCAGAACGATCATCGAAAAGCCGCGCTCGCGAAAGTGCCACGCAATAAGCTTCTCTTTTACTCCGTTCGGGTCCGCGGTAGCGAAAAGTCACAAGTAGCGAGCAGTCGACACTCCGTTCGGGTCCGTGATAGCGAAAAGGCAGTATTAGCGAGCAGTCGAAACTCCGTTCGTGATAGTCGAAGCCAGCAGTCGCGAACGAAGAACTTTTGCAAAACGAGCGAGCGAGCGTCCGGATCGTAGCCGTGAGCGTGTTGGAGTATCTGGTGAGTGCCAAGGTGCAGTGGCAGCTGCCAGGAGGCACAGCTTCCCCGAATCGTCCCCGTATCCTTCCCGGCTGCGTGTGTGCGACCGCGTCGCGTGTTACGCGCCATTTTCGGCCGTTTTGTATGCTGAACGCCCGCGACCGCTCTAACCGTGAGTTAGCCGCGCAGAGTATTTGCCGCGCAAGAAACCGCGCTACACGATTGTAGCTGGCGCCCTGGGCTCGCGTAAAAACGCGATAAATTATTGTATTAGGTAATCTTAGCTTAAATAAACGTATGTGTCCGAGTGTTAAATTTTTAACTGAGTAGTTTACTAGTAAGCAAGCAAACCGCTTCCCCGCTCCCCCCCTTTTCCATTTGTACGCCACCCTGATCCCCAGTGGCGTTACAATATATATATATATATATATACAGGGTTTCCCATTTTAACTTCGACAGCTGAATAACTCAAAAAATTGCAATGTAATAAAAAAATGTTTAGTCGAAAGTTGTTGGGTATTGAAGGGCTGATTCTACTATGACCTTAAACATGTCCTTGACCTTCATTTTCAAGGTTATTTGATGGTCAACTTTGGTTTTTTGAATAAAATCCTCTATTTTTGACCTCGGAATCTGAAAGAGCGCAAAATTTTACGTCCAGATGAACTTCCGCGTTGGGGGTCTAAGTAAACTCTACAAGTTATTTCAAGGTCAAATTTCTGTTGTGAGCAGAAGGCTTCTAAATCATAATTTTTGCTCCTCGGGTCAAATACTGCCATACATCAGTGACCATGTCCAATAATATAATATGCCCTTTTATTGTGGATGGACTAGGCGCTAAACGACAACGTAATACCTCTAGTGATGCGGTGCAAACCTAGCTACTAGGTATAAGTCAACACAGATTCAAAGATTTATCGATAAGGAGACTCCCTCTTCGCGATTTTTACACGAGTATATTTTTATGAAACATGTAAGCACCCCTGGAGCCAACGACGAGAACGTAGGGGGCCTGCCGGCTCCTTTTTTTTGGCCCTGGAAAGGGCCAATTTGTGGTTGTGTTGCTCTGGAAAGACGAAGCCAATTAAGATCATCTAATGACCCAACCAGTCAAGGCAAGACCGTGTAGAGACGTAGCTAGTTAAGGCAAGAATCTGTAGTGATCTAGCCAATCAAGGCAAGATCGTGTAGAGACCCAGCCAGTTAAGGGAAGAACGTGCAGTGATCCAGCCAGTTAAGGCAAAATCGCATTGTTATCAGCTCTTTTCATATCAAGTAGATGCTTGAAGTGTGTACCATTATTTTTTAAGCACAACAATAATCGACGGCGAAAGTTACGTTGTACATTTTTAAGCATTTGGGGGGTTATCGCTTCACAAGCTCTTCTTATTCTATCCATCATATTCAATCTTGTCGTTGGAGCTTTACTGTACACAGCATCTTATACGTATCCTTATAAAAAGAAATCTAGCGGGTTTAGATCTGGTGATCTAGGAGGCCACGCAACTGTTTCACCTCGTTCTATCTATTAATTTGGGAATCGTTGATTCAAGAATGTCCGTACAATACGAGCAGAATGAGCAGGAGCACTATCCTGTTGATACCAAAAATGTAGTCTTACTGCAAGAGGAATATTCACTAGGTATCCTGGCAAATCACTTTCCAAAAATTCCAAATACATTGGACCATTAATGGTACTTTAAAAAAAATGTGGCCTAATCGCTTGGCCATTACAAATGCCGACTCATACATGTGAACTCCAACGATGTTGATTAAGTACCTCACGATACCAATGTGGATTTTTTGGTGACCAATAATGGCAATTATGCCTATTGAGACTACCATTGCTTATGAATGTCGCTTCATCACTGAAACAAACATTCCAAAAAAAATCTGGATTTTGATCCAACATCTCAAGAGCTCATCTACAAAACTGTACTCTGAGTACGTAATCAACCTCACTTAGTTCCTGTATCATAGTAATGTAATACGGATGGTAATTTACTGATCGTAACAATCTGTTAGCCGTAGTTTGAGAGACTCCCAGTTCCCGTTCTATTTGACGGGTACTAATACGGGGATTTTAGTGACCCATAGCCAAAACTGCAAGCAACCTAGGGTTGTTATTATTCTGAAGTCTCTTCCTGTGTCTTTGGCGATGCAGTGGTTTATTGCGAGATCTTCTTTCGATGTTTATCACTTGTTGAGCAGTAGGATGGCAGCGATTTGGAAACCACTCTGCATAAGTTTGGACAGTAAGTTTGTGATTCCTACCACATTCACCGAAGGTTATAAGAATATCGACTACTTTATTAGGCGTATAATTTGCTATTGTAATAAAAAGAGTTTTATCAGATTAATTAATGCTCGATTACAAATGTACAAAAGAATACATAAAAACTAGTGACTGAGGCAATAAATGGATAAAATTTTGTAGAGATACTATAAGAACTCAATCGGATGGGAAGATTAAGTATCGATTTTGAAGTTAAGGATTTGTTCTTTGCTTATCTATGGAGAACCACGATAATAGAATACAATAAAACAAGGTGTAAGCACCTTGAATATGTGAAACAATCACTAGCCCAACAGCACACTGTAGGGTCAGAATTTAAATAAAAAGTTCACGTATTCGATAATCGATAAAACAATAAAGAACACTATGTCGGTGCTATTTTGAAATTTAAATATGAAACGATCTATTATGATTTTTATGCATGAACATGAGACTGCTGCTTCATTTAAAATTGATCTGCGGAGCATTAACGTTAGAGGTCATGGTATAACTCAGAAGAAGTTCACATCGTCCCTTAATGCGAAAGCTTAGCCGGGCGTAAAACTTCGCGCTATTTCAGTTCTCGAGGTCGAAAATAGAGGACTCTATTCGAAAAACAAAGTTGACCTTTAAATGACCTTGAAAATAAAGGTCAAGGATATGTTGAAAGTCATGGAAGGGTTAGTACTTCGATACCCAATAATTTTTGTCTGAGGCATGGTTTTTAAAAACACGGATTTACCTGATTATTGCCCCAAACAGAAATTTGACCTTGAAATGACTTATAGAGTTTACTTTGACACCTAACGTAAAAACTCATCTGGACGTAAAATTTTGCGCTCTTTCAAAATCCGAGGTCGAAAATAAGAGATTTTATTTAGAAAACAAAATTTGACCTTTAAATGATCTTAAAAATGGAGGTCAAGGACATGTTTAAGGTCATAGATGAGTCAGCCCCTTAATACCCAATAACTTTTGTCTGAAACATTTTTTATTACATTGCAATTTTTTGAGTTATTCAGTCTGTCTAAGTTAAAATCAGGTTTTCGTTTTTGTAAAGTCGAGTTAAAAGTAATTTATAGTTACCCGAGTTTAATATGTGATGTCAGGACCATAAAGCAAGCCTTCTACTTCGAAAAAATCATTCATTACTACTGCATTCTTTTTTTTTTGTGTAGTTCTGGCCTCTTTTGTGGAATTTAACGAACGCCGCTATTGCCTCTTTACTCGATTGCTATTGTATGTGTCTACGAAAATCTTACATTCCAAGCCTACTGCTAAATCCAGGTTTTTCATGATTTTGAGTACGAATGAGTAGCCATCGTTAAATACTCCTGTAGCTAAAAATGCTGCAATTTTAATAATTGTTGCGCCACAATGCAAGTGCTTGGGAGCTAAACGCCATACAGTTGAATTAAGAGACTCGTTTGCTTTTTGGGTAAAATCGCCAACGCAACGTTCAAGCAATTCATCCCGTGACACATCTTCATAAATTGGCAATATGTTTTTTTGTACATCTTCGTGCAGTGGAGCTGGACGTTCATAAGAAATATTTTTTGGCTTGTGCGGCGTTGTATTTACACCAACTTTATATTTACTGATTCGACGCCAGTGGGACAGAACTGATGTTGCGGTTTTTCATCAGTCGAGTTCAAGTAATAATACGTGGCCATAATCTTTTTTTTCAAATCATCTTTTAACTGTGCATTTCTTCGTATTGCAAGACCATAGTATTTTGTTAATTTTTTAATCAAAGCATCGGTTAGTTTGTCTTTTCTATCAAGTTTTGAGGTCTTTTTTAAATTTCGAAAGCAGCTCCTCATACGCTATTCTACGTGGTCTACGCACTCACTTTTTTTAACTTCAATATCTTTGTATGGACTAGCATTTAATACAGCTTTGAATGTTTTCGTGTCGCCATCTCCAACATAATTAATGTAACGTACTTTATACTTTTCTTCTCAACGGCCAAACATCTCAAAAATCGCATTGACTTCTATCTTACCTGCAGAGCCTTTATGGTTGATAGTACAACATTCTTCGTGATCACCGCCTTCTAGATTGTCGGGATTATTATGGAAGTACGTGCATACTTGGGAGTAGTTGCTTTTTACAACTAAATCAATTACTTCTCCCGAATAATAGGCTATTAGCATAGTTACGCCGTACAAAGACGAGAAGCCGCGCTTCTTCCAAGATCCATTACCGCTAACAGTGAAATTTAGTGAAGGTTTTTCTTTTGCCTCAATTTCTCTTTTTTCGTCTTCAATTGCATTTTCACATGTGACATCAAACAATTTCTTGACGGAAGTATGTATGTGTTCGATAATGCGTTCATAAACATGTTTACTTAGTCCGCTGCGTAAATTTATTACGCCACAAAAAATGTTTATACCTTCTCAAGCGACACCAAGTGCATTGCGAAAACAAACCGTCTTTTTTTCGTTAAAAATAGATATATACAAAGTGAAATAACTTATAATAATGAAAACTTTTGATTGGTTAACCCTTTGCACTCCGAACCATTCTAGACGTTGGCTATCAGCTATTTAGCGCTATTTTGTGGCAGAAACGTGCATTTACAGACCCTCATATTATTTAGTATAGTTTTGAAACCAAGTAAAGTATTATAGCGATACTAGACTTGTATAAATTGGTTGACATCGAGCAATGTATATTGCAAAAGAATCAATATTTCATTTTTTAAAATTTTATACAGTGTGATAAAAATTAACACTTACCAATATACATTGCAGGCTGATTTGTGCACGTTTGACAATAATAAGTCGTTTATTGCGTGCCACCAGGTGTTATCCTGTCATAACAAACAATGCAATCCCATTCTGCAAACTCTCCTTATCGCTCTTTTCAAATGTCGCTGAGAAGTGTTTGGACCGTCATGAGCACGCTTCTCTCGTTCTCTTCTATCACAAAACCCGCTGACTATAGTTTGGTTTGATTTCTTGTGCCATTTCAAGAGAAAACTTCAGGAAAACATGCATGTCTTAAAAAGTTGCGCTGAAATAACTTAATTTTTTGTAATCACTAATAAACTTAATGTCCCATGAGAGAGGATATCCAAGTGATATGCTAGAATTACAATGTCCCATGAGAGGAGACAGCAGAGTGCAAAGGGTTAATTGCAGTTAACTATAAGAGACTGTGCATCTCACAGCGCAAATTAAAGGAGCCAAGTTTGAGCAGCTGTATCATATTTATTGCAACTTTCACGTATGAACATTGTAACGCCACGGGGATCAGGGTGGCGTACAAATGTAAAGGGGGGGCGGGCGGGTTGCTTGCTAGTGCAACGTAGAACTACCGATTAAAATAAGCACACGAACAAATACGTTTATTTAAACTAAAATTCAAAGTACAAGAATTTATCGCGTTTTTACGTGAGCCCAGGGCGCCAGTTACAATAGTGTAGCGCGGTTTCTTGCGCGGCAAATACGTTGTGCGGCTAACTCGCGGTTAGAGCGGTCGCGGGCGTACTGCTTACCACAACGACCGAAAATGGCGCATAACACGCGGCGCGGTCGCACACACGCAGTCGGGAAGGATACGGGGACGGTTCGAGGAAGATGTGCCTCCTGGCAGCTGCCACTGCACCTTGGCACTCACCAGCTATTCTCTTACGCGCGTTTACTACCCAGACGCTCGCTCGTTCGTATTGCTAGACAAAACTCAGTCTTAGTTCGCGACTACTGTCGATGAACGAGAAGCTCTTGCGTGGCACTCTCGCGGGCGCGGGTTTTAGATGATCGTTCTGCGCCGGCGCAACGTACGTGTAAAGTACGTTACGCGACGCAGCCACCGCGCGCGCGAAGCGCTGTCGGCATTTGACATTACTGCTCGCCAGCAGCGCGCGTTTAGGTTATCCGCTCGCGAATGCCAGTGTTATTGTGTCTTCCCTGGAGCGGCGAGAATCTACCTCAGGTGTACAGAGAATCAAGGTAAGTCGACGCGTTCCATAGCTGGTAGGCGTCGACTGATTTGTTTCCTCTTTTTCTTTTTCAGGTGCGGAAGTACGGCGGATCAACGGCTGCGGATTAAACAATGAGCGGTGGAGAAAGCGAAGCAGCGGTGTCGGCGACAGCGATAGCCTGCTCACAGCGGCAGCGAGGCAACACTATTAGACACCTCTAGGTGCGTAATTACTTGCACTGAAATGCTGTGCTTATGTGTTGTTGCTTGCCTTCTAACCTCCTCTTCCACTTTCCTATGATGTTGTGTGGCAGCTTGTACTTCCTTCCCAGGTGCAGCTGCTACTATTATTTTCTTCCTTGTTTAATTGCTCTCTGGGAGGTTGCAGGTGCGGGAACCACTACAAGGACAGGAAGGAACTTAGAGAGGAACCCTGCAGCAGTGTGTGTGCGAGCACTGCAATCGCCTATTCATGGGCTCCTGAGACTGGCTCCTTGCTGGAGCCTTTACTTGAGCTTGAAGCTTATGTACCTGGTGAAGCTAACGTATGTACAGCCCTGCGTCGCTGTTAGTTAGGGTGAGCGTGGCAGTCCTGCGAGGCTGCCAAGATTGTAAAAGGGGGATACAGCAGGCTACGAAGAGGCGTGCAGGCTGTGTATTAGCCTCCTCATGTGACTGGTGCAAAACACCACGTCACAACATTTATCATGAGCATACAAAAAAATTTTTTTTCATTTCTTTTGTATCTCTTAAAAAAAAACCAAAATATTCCAAATTCCACATCTACGAAAATATAGGTGTTGAGGCTAGCTACCCATAAAAATTAAAAAGAAAATTGAAAGAAAAATGCATTTTTTATTTTTTATAAGTAGTGCAATATCATTGTTTTTTTTTTTTTTTTTTTTTTTTTTTTTTTTTTTTTTTTTTTTGTAAAAAAAAAATTAAGAAGGATGGAATCAAAAGAGCATCACCTATAGCATCGAACGAATATAGAATTATTATATAAATTTAGCAGCATTTAGAGCATTTATAAAAAAATCAACAAAGAAAAAAGTTTTCGATTTTTGAGAATCAAAAATTGATGAGTCGCTTTTCAAAAGGACATAAAAAATGCAATTTTGATGATATCGACAAACGAAAAAATATATAGACGCTCATTTTTCGAATAGAACAATATAATAAATTTATAAGTGATTCCGAGAGATAAATGCAGTCGACCTGCATGACTTGAGATGGGATCGATCAGACACTGTCTACAAAGATCTTTGGAATGGTTTGAATTAACAGTTTTGATTTTTTTTGTTTTTAGTATCTGTTTATTCCAAGTCTCTCTCAAAATTTTAAAAATTATAGTCAGAAACTTGAAATGTCAGATAAATTTTCCATTCTATAAAACTAAAATTTCATTGTCTAAATGGGTTTGAAATGTTCACTCTTTACTGGATATTCTATCCAGGTTTACTTTGTTTAACGAAGAACTAATGAAATCTTTCAGATTTCTCTCAAACTTTTATTGATATTTTATTCAAAATATATGAAAAATATATGAATAAAATAAAAATTTAGTTATTTAAATAAAAGACATGTTACATCATAAACTATTTTAATAATTATTCTAATGTCGATATTTTTTATTATTTTACTAAATACCATAGTTATTTTGTAAAAATTTTTTTTTAATTTAATTTTCAAGTACTACATGTTGCATATTTCTTTCAGGCGAGTACAAACAACGTTTATATAAATAAAAATAATGATAAAAGTATAGAACTTGCACTTCGGAATTGATGTATTGCATAATAACTTTCTTGTTACTAATATGCACAATGTATATTAATGTTTGAACATTACGTATCATTATGAGGAGAATTCAGTACTGTTTAAAAAATATTGTAGTAAGTGAGAGTTTTATAAAGTAAAACTAAATCTTAGATAAGATTTTACGAAGATTTATTAACATTAATTATATTTCAAAAAAAAAAGCAATCAAAAAGTACCTTATTTCAAAACAAGTTTGAAAGAATATTATTATTATTCTTATGCAAATAATTTTATTATTTAAGAAGTGTATTAAAAGTGTAAAATCAAAAATATTAAAGGGCTAAAGTAATTGTAAAAAGTCAAGAATAAAACTAGCATAAAAAATGAAAGCCTATTGAACATAGAGAATCAGAATTTTTTTTTACCTTGCATTTCATACAAATCAAATAAAATAAATTTGGTTTATTATATGTAGTATATTTACTTGCAATTTATAGTATAATTGTCTTTATTTACACAGTGTATGTAACTACATGGTTTTTAAAAATTATTTATGCATATTGTAACGTAATCTTATCGTAGCTATTGAAACTGCTGCAGTAGTTTTGAGTTCTTCTGATAAATAACCACAATATTAGAGCAGTGCTAAGTCATGCAAAGGCAACAGGAGAAAGAGAGAGAGACAGGAAGAGAGGGAGAGAGGGAGAGGGAGAGAGAGGGAGAGGGGAGAGGGAGAGAGAGAGGGAGAGAGAGGGAGGGAGAGGGAGAGAGAGGGAAAGATAGATAATTATTTATTAATGTACATTTTGTTGTACATGTTTGGACAGATTTAGAAAAGATATACAAAAAATATTATAATTAATAACTAAATATAAACTAAAAACTAAAAACTAAAAACTAAAAACTAAACTAAATTAAAAATAAACTAAACAAAAAAAAAAAAAAAATAAAACTAAAAACTAAGAACTATAAACAAGCAAAGATACAACTACGTATACTGTAAAAGCTCAAGCCAGAGAATGTAAAATTACATTCTGGCTTGAGGAACCATAGGCTGCTCTCTCTCAAGAGAAAGAAGGAATTCAAAAACAGAGGATTTGAATACAGAGTAAGAAGAGATAGAATAGAAAGTAGAAGGGAGACTACTCCAGAGACGAGAGGAGAAAACTGTAAAAGATTTATCGTAGAACACCGCAGCCGAGGGAAGAATGGTCAACGGTCTCACATCCCCCCGAGAAGGTCTCCCCACCTGGGTCCACTGATATTTCTCATTAAGATAAGATGGAGCTGAATATTTGAACATTAAAAAGAGAGCAAAAGCTGTAAAATATCGTCTTCGAGCTCCAGTGGTCAGCCAAGCAAGGCAGATTCTATACGAGGAGATGTGCTCACGCCTAGCTAGACCATAGATGTAACGTATACCAGAGTTGATGACCCTTTGAAGCTTTAGATCTTGTTCCTGGGAAATATCGTTATAGACTAAGCTACAAGAACAGTAATCCAACAAAGGAAATAATAGCATTTCGATGAGGTGTTTTCTTAATAAAAAGTTTGTACTTTGACGGAAATAATTGAGACGATATAGCAGCGAGTTAGCTTTACGACAAACATATTGCATATGTACTTTCCAATTTAACTTAGAGTCAAGATGCACTCCAACGTTACGAACAGAGGATCCAAATTTTACAAGCGAACCTTTAACAATAACTCCATGGATGTTCATACGCGAGAGTAAGTTAATGTAGTAATTAGAACCGGAAACTATAGCTTTAGTTTTACGAACATTCAGGCTAAGGTTGTTTGCATCAACCCACTCAGAGACGAGCTGCGCTTGACTACTCATTAGTTGAGTCGCAGTATGAATATCAGACAGAGGAAACGTAAAATAAATCTGAAGATCATCCGCATAAACGAGATGATTAACCGAGGAGTCAAAGCCGACAGCAACATGATTGATGTAAATGAGAAATAGAAGAGGACCGAGTACAGAGCTTTGAGGGACACCTGTGTTGAGTGACAGAAATGCGGAAGGGTAGTCATTAGCATCCAACACTGTCTGTTTCCTACTAGAGTGGTAGGAGGCAAACCACCTAACCACATCTGGTAAGATGCCCAGAGCAAGTAGCTTACGCAACAATTTAACATGACAGACTTTATCGAAGGCCTTGCTAAAGTCAAACATAAGTATCAAAGTGACAGCGCTTATCCATTCCTGCTCTTAAGTCATCAGTCAATTTAAGAAGTGCCATCTAAGTACTGTGTCCCTTACGAAAACCAGATTGGAAAGGATCGAACAACTTTCTAGTTTCCAAATAGTTGTAGAGCTGTTGGTGGACAAGGTGCTCAAGAATTTTCGAGAGAGACGACAGCAACGAAATGGGGCGAATGTCACCCATATCTTTAGGCGACGCGGTCTTGTTCAGCGCAATTACAAGAGAATTTTTCCAGATGGCAGGAAAAATAGTCCTTGAGAGAATCGTTTATGATACAGAATATAGTAGGTCCAAATACGGGGAAAATGTCAATAATGAAAGCTTGTGGGATACCATCATATCCTCTAGCTTGGGAAGTGGAATCAGAGGCTGCACTGCGTACTTCGGCCAGGGTAACAGGGCTAAAGCAAAATAGTGGTTTATAGGCGAGTCCAGAGCTAAGATAAGAAACAAATTTGTCAATTGGAGGAGCATTAGGATCATGGGCCACATCCGCAAAGTATTTATTGAGCTCAGAAGCTGAAAAAGGCTGATGGGACGCTGTGGCAGGTGCACAAATACAGAGATGATGAAGCTCTTTCCATAGAGCTCTCGAGTCCGAGATATGAGAAAGTCTGTCATGATAATAGCATTGCTGAGCTGATGTTATCAGGCTGAAAGCAGTATCACGAGCCGTCCTGTATCTATGAAGGTCTGACAATAGTCGCGAGCGTTTAAAACGTCTATAAAGTCTGTCTCTGTCATCTAGTAGTCTATATACAATATATAAGGATTGTACCAGGGCCGGTGGGAACTTCTCTGACGGACGGTTTTAGTAGGCACAAATAATGCGATTGCATTATTGAGATGTTAATAAAGGCAGGTTAAGCGATCTTCCAAAGGAGCAATACCAGCACAAGTAGATCAGTCGTTTGTGCGTAAGTATGTCAGTAAAGCAGTAGTATTTGTTGAATTAAAGTTGCGAAAGGTGAAGTTTTGTAATGGTGGTTTAGTGAGAGAGGAACGTACGGTAGCAGCAATCAAGTCATGTCTGTCAATGAATGGTGAAGCCGTCTTTCAGTAATCAAGGACAACATCGTTGGGGTCCACAATGCATAAATCAAGCCAGGTATCAGATGTAGCAGTATGATGTGTATTCCCGTAAGGTACACAGTATAGCGAGTTCTCATTGAAAAGGCTCATAAGGAAGTTGGCATCATCGCTATGTACAGAGAGATCGGTGTTGAAATCGCCCAGCAATATTTGAGTGCTATAATTATGTATAACCGAGGTGAGTGAGGGTATAAAATCACTATTTGCCAAAAATGGAGCATGTGGTGGTCGATAGACTACTCCCACGAAGATGGCAGGAGCAGTCGACGATTTAGCCTCGCAAAATAAATATTCAGGAAGCCCAGGCCGAGCAGTCCAGACATGCGTCAAGGAACATAAAAATAAAGATGAAAGTGTATTATGAATATAAAGCACAACACCACCACCTCTCGCATTACGATCACAGCGGTACAATGTGAAATCCTCTAGTAGTACCAAAGAGTCATCAACAATAGGACCAAGTTTAGTCTCAGTTACAGCAATTACGTGAAAATAGGGGCGAGAAACCAAGAAGAGCCTGACCAGCTCAATGTGCGCTCGAATCGAGTTGGCATTGAAATGGCAAACTCGAAGACCAGCCTCACTGGTACAATGCCTCGAACCATGAGGAGGAATAGGGAGAGGAGATAAAATATGGAGAGAGGGAGAGACAGTAGTAGAAGTAGTGAGAGAGCATACCTGTACAGTAGTGGCGCATGGGTTTTCTAGCTGGACGTTGCAGGTTGAGTCACAATCGTGTTTAAAAAATTTATCACATCTTCTTCTATATCAATTGGCACAGAAAGGCCTCTCATCTTATGACGAGCAAAGACACGTCCATTTCTCACAAATACAGAGAAATTCAACCTCTTTTCCCTTGACTTTTCCAGGAGGCGCACTTTAAGCTGATAGAGAGCTGGTGGAAGAAACTCGTTTAGGTTAATAAGTGCCGGAGTAATAGTGACTCATGGTTGCATAAAGGGCAAGAGAGCTGAAGCAATTTGCTCTGTATGCAGCTTTTTTGCACGAATCTTAGACGCTATTACACCACGTGCTAGCGCAACACTCTTCAGGGTTACCAAAAATGGTATATGCTTATTTGTGAGTCGAGAAGATTTGGATGTCGATCCAGTGGATGATGAATTAACTAAGTTCTGCGCTCGTAGCTGTCTAATAGACATCACGTCCTCGGCAGTAATAGTCGAATCAAGCGCAGAAAAAACAGCTCCAACAGCTGCTTTGATGTTGATAAACTCGCGGGGAACGAGACCTGTCAAAACAACATCAGCCGAGTGCTCTAACCTGTGTTGCTGATGTGAGAGCTCATTTAACTTCTTTGCTAGGGCAGTGTTAGCCCGATCTCAGTCGGATATAGCAGCGGAGCTTACGTCACCAGGTATGTTGTTCTTAATAATATCACTTAAGAGAGCATCTACTTTTTCGACCAGCAGCTGTTGATCCTGTTGTAGTTTTGTGATCTAAAGGTCATTAGAATTAATACGTTGAGAAAGCGTAGTAGTAATGTTCTCCATCTTTGATTCAAGTGCTGCAACGCTCAAAACCATCGAGTTTATCTGTGCAGCCATGGTGTCGAGCTGATCGAGCTTGTCCATCTTGGATACTAAAACTGTGAGTAGATCTTGTGACTGCTGCGTTGTAGTAGGTGTAGTAGAAGGGGTAGATGGACGAGACAATGCGTCGATTGGAGTTCCAGGATTTATGGTGCTAGAGGTAGAGCCAAAAGAGCTAGTCTTAGATTGCACACTCGTAGAGTTTGCAACGGCTAGACAAGGGTTGCAAATCTTAATAACAGCGTCAATATCATCCCTTATTTTTGATAGTTTCGCACAAGAAGTATGGAAGAGATTTCCACATTTAGTGCATTGCTGAGGTTTGGCTATGGTCGTAAAATCCCTAATACAAGTTGCACATTTCGACAGCATTGTATAAGTATAAATATTAGTCACAAAGTAAATTTTGACTTATAAATATAAATATAAATATAACGACGATATTAGATATACTTATAAATATAAATTATTTTAACTTGTAAATATAAATATAACGACAATATAAGATATAAAATATATGAACAAAAATATAAAGATAAAATAAAATTAATAACTAAGAAAAAATAAACAATTATAGATTAACATGCAATAACAAAAGTAATTTATTACAAGGCACTATAAAAGATATATATAAAACAAGAATTACCGCAGAAGTACAATAGGCGGTAAGTGCACAAGTGTCGGTAATTAACAAGTTAGAAAAGATAAGTGTGATGTCGTCTACAAGCAAGAGATGGCAGTAACGACTCAATAAGTGCGACAAGATGTGAAGGTAATATGTCCAATTTCAGAATAATAGATGGTAGCACCGGTATGAAGTTGATGCTTTATGAGCGCGCCAAAAATTGTTGCTAGTAAGCTAACCTCAAAAGCCACGACAGTAGAAAAGAATTAGAACATCTAGCCAGTAGAAACATCAATCAGCAGTGCAATAATAAGAAGCAGTAGTTTGCAGAAAGGAGCATGCAATAGTTTATAACAGAAACACGCCCGAAGGCAGAAAACAGCAGAAAAGAGTTTGTAAAAAGGAGCGAAAATTCAAGCGTAAGATCTACTCACCAGAAAGAGAGAGAGAGGGAGAGAGGGAGAGAGAGGGAGAGAGAGAGGGAGAGGGAGAGAGAGAGGGAGAGGGAGAGAGGAAGAGAGAGAGAGAGAGGGAGAGGGTGAGAGAGGGAGAGAGGGAGGGAGGGAGGAAGAGAAAGATGAGATGGTCAGTGCGTCGGCGTGGGCCATAAACTTGCTTATCTGGTAAAAGTCGGAAAGAGTGACCGTAAAATTCGTCCGTTTTTTGGTAGTTGATTGTTGAAAGAGGAAAAAAGTTATCAAAATTCTGTTGACACCATAATGTTTTTTGAACAATTCCAAGATAAGCATATATATTTGTTTTCCGAAAAATTTTAAAAACTACCCTTAAAAAGCTGTGGAAATATTATGTAAAAGTTTTCTTCTTAATAAAAGTATACGAGGTGTGTTTAATAAATAAAGCTAGTTTTAATATTTTCGAAAAAATATTTATTTATTTATTAATATTTATATTGCCTTATTCAATGTAATACCCATTTGATATATTATTTGATATACACTTGTGCCAGCACTTTTTGCAATCCTTGAAGCACTTTTTATAGGCGATTTTTGGTATAGCCCTTAATTTCTTCAGCAATTCGGTTTTTATTTACTTATTCGTGGAAAACCTCTGCCTTTTGAGGGTGCTTCTTAGTTACGGAAATAAAAAGTCGCACGGAGTTAGATATGGTGAAGATGGAGGCAGGGGCATGATTGTGATGTTGTTTTTAGCCAAAAATTTACGAACCAGCAATGATTTGTGAGCTTTGATCCATTTTTAAACGACAAAATCGCCATGCACGTGTAAAGGCAGTTACTTTTTATGTCTGCTGTAAACAACACGAACATGCAAAATGGCTGATATTGTCAACATATGTTAGGAGCATCTGTACCAACATATTAAAAAAAAAAAAAAAAAATCGAAACTCGAATGTAAGTAGTCCGTGTAATTTAAAAACTGGTTTTATTTATTAAACATACCTTGTATGTTATGATCCTTTTTAAATGTGTCTCCTTGCCAATTATAGGTACTGCATTTCTAAATTTTTTTTTTAATATTGGCTTTTTTAATATTTATTAACCTCTTATGCAGGGTGGCTTTTGATGTTTTTCGAAAAACATAAAATATGTTTATCTTGGAATTGTTCAAGGAATAATATGGAATCAGAAGAATTTAATTGCCTCTTTTTCTGGTTCGTAATAGACTATCGATAAACGAGCTAATTTTGCGTCCGTTATGCGGTCACTCTTTAACAGAAAGTCGAGAAGTACCGAAAAAAACTAAAGAACAAAGGAAAATCAAAAACTTAAGCACGAATACAGATGCGGACTCGTCTTATATCCAAACGTATCACTCGATATTCAGCGAGTTTTAATATCATTTGATGCAATTCGAGGTTCACCAAACACTAGCGCAGCTATTAAGCTGAAGTAACGTGCACGGCCAAGCTCGCTTTGTAACACATTTAAACCCGTGAAACCGAAGCCGCAAATGTTCATGTAATTTATTATAAATGTCGAATAATTCAAATTTATATGAAACCTATAATCAACTTAAATTTTTGTTTGTTTGTCTTTTTTTTTTTTCTTAAAATCAATGTCTTTAAGTTATTTATTATTGCAAAAAAATTCTATAGCGTCAGTATGATGTTCTATTTTGATAACTAGTGGAATTTCTTACGCTTTATAAAATTATCATTGCAACTTCTGAAAAAATATTTGTTATTAAGTACAATCATGATTTTTAAAATTTTTTTTCTGTAGAGAAAAAGGCAATAAAAAAATATTTTTTTTGACTATTCATATTTTTTATCAACCTTTTTTACAACTTTTGCTCATGAAATACATTCTTTTTATATTTCCGTCTAAAAATTTTTTTAAGAAACTTTTAGTTCGTCTTATTTATGACTGCATCGATGTCCACGATGTTTTCTAGCTAAAGTTAACAGCGCTATTTTATTACTTAAGTTTTCATAATAATTATTTATCATTGTATTATTTTGTCTGACAACTCTGATAAGTATCACCACCTAAAGATTACATTAATCCTTCATGGACCATATTAACCCTTTTCTGCATAAAGTCTCTCTCCGCGAACGTAAACTTTAGCCCCTTCAAAATATGACTAATTCATCTATTTTTTTCTGAAAAGTACCTTACCCACTATTTTCGGGTGTGTTCTTTCAGAATCAGCTATTAGAAATTTAAGAAAATGCATTTAAATATAAATTTTTTTCGATTTAACTTAAAAAATGACAATTTTCGAACTCTTTTTTTTTTTATAAATTTCATATTTTCTATGAATTCTAATATCTTTAAATGGGAACAATTTATATTATGAGTGATCTCAATTTCTTGCCTTTCTGATGCAACCTTTCGTTTCCAAAAAGCTGTAACAGCCGCTTCAAAATGGCCGTTTAAACAATGCAGTGTAAAATAAAACTTCAACAGTTATTTACGAGAACAGGATCAACTTAACGAAAAAATGTTACAGAACAAAAAGTGCTTAGAATTAATCAAAGAATACGTGTGAATTTTTTCGAAAATTGAGACGTTTTTGAATTCTTGGACTTAGCTACTTCTCGAAAAATCCCAAAAATGTCTTAAATTCTGTAAAAATTCACACGTATTCTTTAACCGATTCTGAGCATTTTTTTATCAGTAAAATTTTTTCAAAAAGTTGATTCTCCTGGAGTAAAGAGACCACAAAATCAGTTGATGACGTTACGCATATATGGCTCATACACTTATATTGCTTTGCCGCCTCTAATAACTAAATTTTAACTAAATAAAATATCGATTCCTTGTTTCAATTCTAAGACTATTCATTTTCGGGCATTTTAAATATACTACTATATCCATAGTACATATTATTTCATTAACTCTCAAGTAATCACAACTACGTGAATTTGCTAAAATCATAAATAAGTTATAATTTTTTGTTTATCCTTATCCCTATGCCTAAAAGAAAGTCGAATTCTGTCACTGTTAGAAGAAGTGAAAGGCAAAAGTATTTAGTCGAAATCACAGAAGACGATGATTATATTGTAATACCTAATGCTGATGATTCGGGTGAATCGGACATTCCTATTGAAGACGAAGATGAAAGCGATGAGAGTGAAGTTGAGTGTGATGAAACCAACTATGAAAACTTTTAGAAAAAATTTTACTGATGCAAAAATGCTTAGAATCGGTTAAAGAATACGTGTGAATTTTTCAGAATTTTTTGAGACATTTTTGGGATTTTTCGAAAAGTGGCTGTCTAAAAATTCAAAAACGTCTCAAAAAATTTTGGAAAAATTCACACGTATTTTTTGGTTGATTCTAAGCACTTTTTATTATATAACATTTTTTTGTTAAGTTAATCCTGTTCTCATAAATAATTGTCAAAGTTTTATTTTACACTGCATTTGAACATATTTTTATCATCAAATACAGAGCTTGTTATTTTTATGAAAACGGTGTCAAAAAATTTTTTATGTAGCATTTTTAAAAATTTTACCTTTCGTCTCGAAGTCTTATCTTTCAGATCCTGGAACCAGAATCGAGAACCAAAATCACGTTTAAAAGTTATAGCGAGTTTTTCGAAAAAAACGCCATTTTCGTTATATTTTCTTTAAGAAACTACTTATTTGAAATTTGAAACCATTGTTACAAGATTATCAAATCACGTTCAAACGTGATGTAACGTTTTATTAAACTGATGTAAATATCAGTTTAATAAAACCCTGTAAGTATAATTTTGAAAATCAATATGACGGCTTAATTATTAAAAATATACAGGAATTACATGTGTAATATATTGTCACGTACATTAACATGTGTACCAAAAAGTAGTATACAACGTTAAGAAAATCAATATGGTAGATTCGAAATAGCGGATTTATGCGAAAAACCTTGAAATATGCAACCATTTCATTATTTTATTTCCGAGCCTGGACTTTGACGTCCAATAGCTCGGTAATATTTTTGCCTGTCGCTTTTCAATTTTTTTCATCATTTCTACTCCACGAGATTAAAGCTAAGAAGTGATTCGTAGAAGATTTTTTAACGTTCACGGTTCTAGCGAAACCTTATAACTAGTGAATTTAACCTTAAACCTAAAGAACTTTTGTGTGATAGAGAGTAAGCGTTTAAAAAAAAATTAAGAAAAGATATAGAAATAAAAAAGAGACTCACTTTTATTTACAATAATTGTGTTGCGAAAAGAGATGCATGAGGAACTTGAATACAGGAGATAACTTTTGCTAACTGCTGCTTGTTGCAACAACGTTGGAATTCCAAACGTGTACCCTTGATTTGGAACTGCGCTTAAAATCTCAAAGACTTGGAGATTGAATTATAACTACTCTTCTGTTCTGTGACGATGCAGTTCATCATCTCGTCTTTAGATAATAAAGTATCCCACCAACTAAGCAGGAAGGAAAAGGGAGTGAGTGAGCAGGAAAAAGGAAAGTATTTTAGAAAAGAGGTAAAGGAAAACAGAACAGGAGATAAGAAGTACGAAAATCAATGAAGAAAGAAGAGGAAGAAGAGAAGGCCTTTCCTGCTTCGGTTCGTGAGGTCCGAAGGGGTCTGGACCTACTCCAAGTGGCCTACTTCTTTGTGTGGGCGGCTCGAGATTCACTAATGATTGAGCATATATCTTCACGTGTATCTCTCAGTACTCATAATTGTCAATATAAAATATCGCTTATTAACTTAAAATTATTATTGGGTGTACAACTTTGCTTTCACCGTTTGTTTCCGAAATTCGAGGCTTTATTGTAAAAAACTGGTTATACATTTATGATTCAAAATATTGTCCATCGCTGGCCACTACTTTCTCCCATCTTTCGGGCAGTATACGAATCCCGCGTTGAAAAAACTGGTCATCTTTTGAATCGATCCACAAATCGATCCAATTTCTTACTTCTTCATAAGACCAGAAGTGCTGGTCAGCCAGGCCGTGTGCCATTGATCGAAACAAGTGATAATCCGAGGGAGCAATGTCTGGAGAATACGGCGGGTAAGGTAGGACTTCCCATTTCAAAGTTTCCAAGTATGTCTTGACCACTTTCGCAACATAGGGTCGAGCGTCGTCATGCTGTAAAATCACTTTATCATGTCTTTCGTTGTATTGCGGCCGTTTGTCTTTCAATGCTCGGCTCAAACGCATTAATTGCGTTCGATAACGATCGCCTGTAATTGTTTCAGTCGGTTTTAACAACTCATAATACACTACGCCGAGCTGGTCCCACCAAATACTGAGCATGACCTTGGAACCGTGAATATTCGGTTTGGCCGTCGACGTGGAAGCATGGCCGGGATATCCCCATGATTTTTTGCGCTTGGAATTATCGTAGTGAACCCATTTTTCGTCCCCAGTCATAATGCGATCCAGAAATCCCTATCGTCTTTGCCTTGCAAGCAGCTGTTCACAAACACACGAACGCCGTTCAACATCTCTCGGCTTCAACTCGTACGGCACCCAATTTCCTTATTTCTGAATCATTCCCATGACTCTCAGGCGTTTTGAAATGGCTTGTTGCGTCACTTCCAATGATCCTGCCAATTCTTGTTGCGTTTGACACAAGTCTTGATCAAGTAATGCCTCCAATTCTGCATCTTCGAAAACCTTCTTTCTTCCACCGCCATGCTAGTCTTCGACGTTAAAATCGTCGTTCTTGAAGCGTTGAAACCACTCTCGGCACGTTCTTTCACTAATAGCGGCCTCACCAAAGGTATTTGAGAGCATTCGATGAGCCTCAGTCGCAGATTTCTTCATATTAAAGCAGAAAATTAAAACCTCCCGCAAATGACGAGAATTTGGCTCGTAAGCTGACATGTTTAATCGAGAATAACTTTATGATGCAGACACAAATCGACTCATATTTCGATAGCGTTATGTTTACAAATACCTAAGCTTATTGTATGACATCTATGATCTATTTATTTCAACTACCACTTACTGCTACAGCCATCTATTGCAAAGCGGCGGAAGCAAAGTTGTACACCCAATATTATTACTTTTATTTATATAAAATTAAGATCAAACTTATAAACTAATTAAGTTAAAATATATAAGTACATTAATATTAGTTAGACTTAATAAAGTGACAATAATACAAAACAATTTATATACTTAAACAATACGTAAATCTACCCAGCGAAAAAATTTAAGAAACAGTAAATTTTCTCAATTTTCTTCAGCAAAAAGAATTTGAAAGCCTAAAATCCCTAGTTACAAAATCTTGCAATAAAATTTTTTTTATGTTACTTGTAGCAAGTTAAAAGGGCTAAAGACAAAGAAAAAATGTAATTTTACAAATCAATCCATGGGCTTAAAAATTTATTTTTTGATAACTCTCACCAGGATCATCTAGCCTGATAGTTTAGTTTTGTTTCCTTTTTTTTCTACGCTCATTTGTTACTGAGATATCGGCAACTGATTTAAAAAACACCCTTTTGTTTTTAACCATCGATATCTCGGAAAATACTGATCGAAAAAGCTGATGGTGGGCTTCATAAGATTGAATCAATGCCCTCAGTATTTTCCAATATTATTAGAAAAATTTTTTTTTTGTATTTTTAAAATTAATTTCAAGAAGTACCGAAAAATGACTTTTTTTAGTTGTTTTTTGAAAATTGTACTGAGTTTTGCAAATTTTGCAAAAGTACAAATGTTTTTACGTGTTTATTTACTCTTTAACCCATTAATGCCCATGGCCAACCCATGAGCCCGAGCACCCCGGAACCAATGTAGAATAAGACATTAGCCCTAGTTATGCAAGAATATAGCAAAATCCCTAATTTTGCAATTTTTTTTAACAATTATCATTCAAACAAATTATGCAAAATTCATTTTTTGGAAAATCTAACAGCGGAAATAAATTCTGATAAAGTTTTAAAAAATGTCATTCAATTTTTCAAGATGTAAATTTCTCTCTTTCCTGTATTACATTTGTACCCCCGACTTCAGTTAGTACATTCTATAAAATCCACAGTCCCAGGGTGTGCCACGAGGAGGCAGCGGTAGGATTTACACTCCATTTGTCTTTTTTTTTTCATTTGAATTTTTGAATTTTTTTTTTATTTTTTATAGTTTTTTTTAAGAATTTTAAAGAATAGAAAAAGGCAACACACTTTTACTATGACAAAAAGTTATAACATCATTATTGTGAAAGATGGGTGGAAATGTGATCCTTGCACAATGGTAATTGACATAAGCTACAAAATTTTTCAGTTCTTCTTGAACTATTTGTATCATCTACTCTTATTATACAGGTGCGTTCGATGCCTTCAATTATTTTATGTTCAACATGTTTGCATTCGGAATTTATATTTTTTCTCTTTCGATTCTTCTTTGGTTTTGTAAATCAATCCAACAAAAGTGTCTATACGGACAAGTACCGTTAAACTTCCGTGTACGGAAATTGTAAAATTCATCAATAAGATGACAATTTCCGTAGGTTGTCCGTTATCTATCACCCTTCCGTCGCTTTCCGTTAAAATCCGTAATATTCCGTCCACGGATATTCTAAGGTGACCACAGCATTTTGTCAACAATGAAAGATATTCGTAGACTTCCGTAGACTTCCATCGATTTCCGTAGTTTTCCGTAGAAATTTAAGAACGTCTGTGGGGTTACGTAATTGTTGGTAGCTTTTCGTGAAGAATAAAAGGTGTCCGTAGACTTCCGTCGATTTCCGTAGACTTCCGTATGTATCCGTAGCTTTCCGTAAAAATTCGAAAACGTCCGTGGGGTTTAGTAAATGTCCGTGGCTTACCGTGGAGAATGAAAAGCGTCCGTAGACTTCCGCCAATTTCCGTAGACTTCCGTATATATCCGTAGCTTTCCGTAGAAATTAAAAAACGTCCATGGGGTTTCGTAATTGCCCTTGGCTTACCGTGGAGAATCAAAGGCGTCCGTAGATTTCCGTAGACCTCGGTAGATTTCCGTAGTTTTCCGTAGAAATTTAAATACGTCAGTGGGGTTGCGTAATTGTCCGTAGCTTACTGTGAAGAATAATAAGTGTCTGTAGACTTTCATAGATTTTCATAGAAATTCAAAAATGTCCGTGGGGTTCCGTAATTGTTCGTAGCTTTCCGTGAAGAATAAAAGGTGTCCGTAGACTCCTGTAGATTTCTGTAGACTCCCGCAGATTTCCGTAGTTTCCCGTAAAAATTTGAAAACGTCACTAGGGTTTCGTAATTGTTTGTAGCTTTCCATGAAGAATAGAAGGTGCCCGTAGACTTCCGTAGATTTCCATAGTTTTCCGTGAAAATTCATAAACGTCAGCGGGGTTTCGTAATTGTCTGTAGCTTTCCGTGAAGGATGAAAGGTGTCCGTAGTCTTCCGTAGATTCCCGTAAACTTCGGTAGATTTTAGTAGCTTATCGTAGAAATTCAAAAACGTCAGTTGGGTTTCGTAATTGTCCGAAGCTTTTCGTGAAGAATGAAAGGTGTGCGTAGACTTCCATAGATTTCAGTAGCTTAACGTAGAAATTCAAAACGTCAGTGGGGTTTCGTTATTGTCCGTAGCTTCTCGTAAAGAATAAAAGGTGTCCCTAGATTTCCGTAGATTTCCGTGGATTTCCTAAAGCTACGGACAATTACGAAACTCCACGGACGTTTTTGAATTTCTACGGAAAACTACGCAAATCCACGGAAGTCTACGGACGCCGTTTATTCTTCACGGAAAGCTACGGATAATTATGAACCCTACGGACGTTTTCGAATTCTTATGGAAAACTACGGGAATCTACGGAAGTCTACGGATATCTTTCATTGTTGACAGAATGCTGTGGTCACCTTAGAATATCTGTCGACGAAATATTTTGGATTTCAACAGAAAGCGACGAAAAAATGATAGATAACGGGCAACCTACGGAAAGTGTCATCTTTTTGATGAATTTTACAATTTCCTTTCACAGAAGTTTAACGGTACGGGTCCGTATAGACACTTTCTAAAACTAAAGAATTTTCAATAGATGCTTCAATTAGTCTCAAAAAGAGACAGCAAGTTCATTTCTTACTTCAGAAATATGGTATCACATCATTGCAGTGCTGGTTGTGCAAGTCTACACTACCCATCTTTTCATTATACTTAACAAATGAAAAAGGAGACTTAATAGAAATTTTAGATTTTTCTTCTTTAGAATATCGTTGTAGAAATCTTTTAGGGAAAATATTAAGCCGTTGAGAGAATCGAGACTGGTTTTGAGACCATCACTGTTATACAGTTTATTTTAGATGACTCCTCGAGTAAACATTTCAAAGTGCCTCTTGCTGATTTGTCAGAGAGTTTTGTATCGTCTTTTACACGATCTTTCTTGACTGTACCAGTTGCCGATAATCCTAACTTTTTTAGGTGCAATAAAAGATCAGGTAAAGTGAAAATATTATCAAAGTACAGACAGAAGAATTGTAATTTTTGTAGTTCCTTTATTCTCAGTAATTTTTGTAGTATAGAAATCACAACTTTTGATCCAAGTGCAATATTCTGGAGTGATAAATTTATTTGTTTGCCTTTCTTACCGCAGTAAATATCAAAGTCGAAAAGAAATCCATCACCGGAACATATTGCCCAGAGTTTGATACTAAATCTGATTGGTTTGTTCAGAATGCACTGTTTTATAGCAAGGCGACCGAAATACTTGATTATTATTTCGTCGATTGAAAGATTACGCTTGAAGCAGCCAAATTGTGTCAAATTCTCTCTAAAAAATTTATGTAATTTTCTGACTGTCCAGACAGGATCTTTGTCATTCTTATTTTGTAACTTGTAAAATCGTATTTTTTTTTTGATTTCTTCGAATTTGTTTCGACTTATCAATTTTTTAGCGATATCTAACTTAAGAGTACTCTTCTCCAACCAATAATGTCTTTGTCTTTTGTGAATATTGAAAGAAGATAAAATCAATATTGTAATAAATTTGTCAAGATTTTCGTCTGATAATTCGTAATCGTTTTTTTTTGTGGCTTCAATGATATGTGATTTTATGGTTTGTGAAAAAAATAAATGGAAAAGGTCATATGAATTCATGTGTTTGAGTCTCTGGGCAATACTTCCATGCAAAAAATGATCGTCAGACGTTTCAGGGTCATTGTATTTATGTGAACCCTCTTTCCACAAATATTCATGATTGGGTTCTAAAGTGTTTTGGGTATTATTATAATTACTTGTAACCTGCTCGAATGATCCATATGGTAAAAATGTACTTGAGCATACTTCACCACCATCTGCGTAGTCTGACGCATCAAAATCCGACGAATCACCTGCCTCCGGCACGAAAGCTATGTTCATATGATTCTGATGGTGTACTTCATCCTCCATATATACAATATCTTGTAAGTCACGAACTTGCAAACGCCTTCTTCGAGATATGTTCAGTATTTGAAGTGTAATTGTTTGATCCAATATATTTATCAATATTACAGTAGTTTTAGTTAGACAAAATAAAATCGTTCTCAGAAATTCGTCATATAACATTCACTTGGGATATCGGGATGAAACAAATGAATTATCTCAGAGGGCCATCGCGTAAAAACTCATTGAAACAGAGTTCGAAAATGTAGTATGAAATATTTTGCTACGAATCAACGATAATTATATTGATTACGGAAATATGAGAAATAATAATTATGGCATACAACACGTTAGTATGAAAATATGATTTAAAGTATTTTCACCTCTATGATCGAGGAAGGAATTTTATTTCATTTATATAAACAGATTGGAAAAATTTCGAATTTCATAGCTTGTTACGTTTGAAAAGTCCATGCAAAGTCCGAGAGATGGCACCACCGGCGCGTATCGAGGTCATGTTTAGTTAGTAGCATCTTTTGAATGAACACACACCAAGTTGCAGCCATATTGGTCTATTTCTTTGTGTTTAGCATTCGTGTGAATCAAGGAAGTCGAGTGATTTTCAAGAAACCGACGAAAAAGAATTTCTTGTGGTGATTAAACATTACTTTATGAAAGGCAAAACGCCTCAGGAGACTAAAGAGAAGCTTGATAAACATTATGGTGACTCTGCACCTTCGATTAGAACAGTTTATAAGTGGTTTCAAAATTTTCGGACTGACCATATGGGCACAAGTGACGCTGAACGTTCTGGACGGCCTGTGGAGGTTACGACTCCAAAAATCATTGATCAAATCCATGATATGGTAATGGATGACAGAAGAGTTAAGGTGCGTAAGATTGCTAGTGCTGTGGGCATCTCAACTAAACGGGTACATAATATTTTGCATAAACATTTGGACATGAGAAAGCTATCCGCAAGATGGGTGCCGCGATTGCTCACGCTTGACCAAAAACGGAATCGTGTGAAGTGTTGCAAGGATGGTTTGCAGCTGTTCCAGAAAAACCCGGAGGACTTTAAGCGTCGTTTCGTTACTGTGAATGAAACATGGATACATTACTATACTTCTGAGACCAAACAACAATCTAAACAATAGGTTACCAAGGAGGAATCTGCACCAGAAAAAGCAAAGACCGTTCCTTCGGCCGGAAAGGTTATAGCACATAAAGAAATAGACCAATATGGCTGCAACCTGGTGTGTGTTCATTTAAGAGATGCTTCTCACTAAACATGACCTCGATAAGCGCCGATGGTGCCATCTCTAGGACTTTGCACGGACTTTTCAAATGACCCTCGTAACATTGATTAGGAATTTTGTTCAGTTTCGGCGCCCATACACATACAAATGTTTTACATTACTCATTGTTTACAACGCTATTATTACTTATCGAATTGGATTATCATAAAACTAATAGTCATTCTTTTAGTAATTTCTGACGTAAAATCCATTTCCGCAGTCAGATTTTTGAAAAAGTAAATTTCGCATAATTTGTTCAAACAACAATTGTTAAAGAAAATTTCAAAATTCGAGATTTTGCCATATTCTTGCATAATTAGGGCTAATGTCCTGTTTTACATTGGTTCCGGGGTGCTCGGGCTCATGGATTGGCCATGGGCATTAATGGGTTAAACATTAATTAATGATGATTAAGGCCAAAGACATTTGTGTACCTTACTTTTCCGTTATTTTTTACTCGCTCAATTTCTCTGAAGAAAAAAATGAAAAAAATAAATAAATAAAATCGTAAAAAAAAATTTTATGCTTAAATGTTAACAAAAATTTCAGAGTCATTATCTCTTCAGTTCAAATGCGATTTACTGCTCTTTGTGCCATAATTTTTTTTTTGAGCTGAAATTTACTTTCATTAATTCGAATTAATACCCTCAAGCGAATCTTCTCGCACTTCTAACGTGCATTATTTTTCAGTACAACTGCACTATTTTCCAGTTTGTTTGGCAGTAGTCAAGCTTGAATAAACACCTTCACGCTCGTTATCGCCACGGCGTATTTTCACTAATTTCGAAACGCTCTTCGAATTCTTTGTAAAGATTTTTTAAAATTTTTTTAAATTTTGAACGTCCTTAATATTTTAATTGATATTGTCCAAATATACCAATACGTTTTGAGCGATATCCAGTGGGATTACTTTGTCGAGTAACCTTTGAAATGATGCTCCGGCAGATCGCGTACTGTGATTTTTACATATTTCTGCACATTTGCGATTTACATATTATATTTACGGATCTGTATCTATTAGCGTTGTTACTTCTTTTCTTCTGATTTTTATCTTTGCAAATGTCCAGTTGTCCTCTTCGTATTTTCTCTGTTTACTGCAGGTCCGCCTCTTTCGTCTGCAAGACCGACCCGATTCGAGCTTTCCGGCTTCGAGCAATTACAATCTCGCCAAAGCACGCGATCATGGCCGCAAAATAAAGAAAATGTTTTTGGCTCATTCCTATATTGGAATGTATCATGCCCGCGCTTGCATCGCCAGCAACACTCCCTCCTAACAAGAAGCTTCTCTATGATCGACACCACGCTGCGGCCATAAGGTTTGTTGTATAAGAATTTTGGAGGCATATCTCTTCTTAACGATTTGTACCGAGCTGTCAGTAACAGGATGAATGTTACGTTATCTGTCGTGTCTCGGCTTTAAAATGGGAATCAAGAAACCGATGGAAACAATCGTCGGCAAAAGGACAGGTGGACAATGTCATCTAACGTCATGAAATCAATGTGTTGAGGCATCCAGCGATGTATCTTGATCTAAATCTGACCAAGCATGTTTGGGATATCATGAGCCGTCAATTGCGACAACGATACCCCAATTATCGAAACTTGGAGGAGCTAGAAAGAGCTCTTCAGCGGATCTGGCGAGATATTTCTTAAGTAGTTATAAGGAGATGCATAAATATAGCGCAAAGATTAAGAATAGTAATTCAAGCCAGAGGTGGTAACACACATCATTAGTCTACCGCAAGATTACACGCGCACATGGGCTCTCATGTCCTTAAACAAATGTACTCTCTCTCTCTCTCTCTCTCTCTCTCTCTCCCTCTCTCTCCCTCTCTCCCTCTCTCCCTCTCTCTTCCTCTCTCTTTGTCTTTCTCTCCCTCTCTCTCTCTCTCTCTTTCTCTCTCTTTCTTTCACACACACACACACTTAGCAGGAAGATCTTCTCTCCGGAAGGTCACTGTGTTTAAGCCGAGCACCGTGTTCCCCAAGTTCTGACGAAAGCCACGCCTTCCCAAAAACAAAGCGTCAAGCTGACTGCTGAAAAGAATGATTTTCTTATCAGAAGGTTACGAAAGTGGCCTATACACGAAGTTGGATTAAATATAAACGGTAATTTTTTTTGATACATTTTTTGAGTAATATTACACACAAACCATATCATCAACATTTCTCAATACAGTCTCCTGCGTTGTTTACACACTTTTGCCACCGTTTCGAAAACTTGAATATTGCTTGTTCATAAAAAGTTTTAGAACGAGTTGTCAGCCAATTGCGCACGTGCTCCTTGACTTTTTTATTGCTGGTGAATCGTTTTCCTCCAAGTGATAGTTTCAGGATCGCGAACAAAATGTAGTCACAGGGGGACAAGTCTGGACTATAAGAAGGGTGTTCGAGTGTTTATTAGTTCATTACATCCAGCTTATCCCTTGTCAAAGCCGCGGTGTGCAGCCTAGCGTTGTCATGGAGAAAGATGACCTCTTTAATGGGCATACCTCGACTTTCGTTTCGGTAGGAGGTTCTCGCTGACTGTAACAACTGGCAATAGTAGGCCGCATTTACTGTTTGTTGATCGTAAAGAAAATCAATAAGTAAAACTCCCTTTGAGTAAAAAAAAATCGTTGAAAGTACTTTTCTGACTGAGAGGCGAGTTTTAGCCTTCGCTGGGCAGCCTTTATCCTTCCTTAACCACTCCTTATTCGCTATTTTGAATACATGGCTATAATGGTGGACCTATGTCTCATCACATGTGACGATGTGCCTCAAAAAATTCCCCCTTTCTTGTCGAAATCGATTCAGAAGTCTTTCAGTGATCTCCGATTTGACCTCTTTTTGATTCCCGGTTAACAACTTCGGAACCCATCGAGCACTAATTTTTCTGAAGTCAAGATGATCAGTGATAATTGATTGAGCACTTTCATAGCTGATGCCCACTCTTGACGAGATTTCTGAAACAGTTAACCACCGATCACATTCAATAAGCTCTCGAACGGCACAGATGTTGTCATCTGTAAGACTTGCCCTTGGATGTCGATCATGACTTTCCTTTTTAACACATTCTCGCCCACCCTTAAATTCCCTGGTCCACGTATACACTCGATTCTGAGACAATGTGGTGTCCCTAAACTCCGCCTTTGATTGAGTAAAAATTTTCGACGGTTTAACGCCTTTATTGGTTGAAAACTTTATGATGACGCGTTGTGCGATAGACGGATGTACCTCTTGCTCAGTCATGGCTATACTGAGGACAGAACCGTGCGTGGACGCTAACTAAGCTGGTTCCCCCACTCCTTATAAACGAACTAGCAGCCGCCATACTATATCATCTAGTTCGGAGGTGCGTTCTAAGCAGAATAGCTAAATTACCGTTTATATTAATTCACCCTCGTATTCACACTTAAAATACACACACTATTCACACAATACATACACGCACCTTACTGAAGCCACACCTGAATTGCGTTCTACGAGGCGGAATGTCAGGCAGTCTAGTAGAAAGAATGATTTTTCTAGTAAATGGTTAAAAGTTAGCTAAAGGACTAAAAAAGCATGATCGATCGATCTAAACATTGTTTCCGATGTGGCAGAGTGGGGTTTAAGACAGTGGACTGCAGGACCGCCAATAAGCAAACATTAAAGGAGACGAAAGCATTAAACATAATGGCTAAGGTACTTCAAATAAATCTGAAACATTGTGAAGTGGTCCAAGACCTGCTATACCAGGTATATATATGTGTGTATATATATAACACATCGTTCAATAAGTCCCGAGACTAACCCAGAGATGGTGCTAGTAGTACCAAACTGGCCACATTTCCATAGAGTGCGAACCTTTACATGAAACGTTTAAAAATTTCACGTCGATCAGATCACAGACAGCAGAGTTATCAAGGTTAGAGTAAAGTCACTTTGTAATTTGTTTGAAAAATCGAAAAAAGCGAGTTTCGCGTGTTGATAAAACATTGTTTTTTGATGGGTAAAAACACCGTAGAAGCCCAGCAATGGCTTGAAAAACATGACATAGACTCCTCTTCATCTAAACCAACGATTTGTCGTTGGTATGCTGAGTTTAAACGTGGTCGTACGGACACAAACGATGCGGAACGTTCGGGTAGGCTATTGGAAGCCGCTACACAGGAAAATGTGAGTGAAGTGTTAAAAATTGTAATGAAAAATCGCAAAGTGAAGGTCCGTGAGATTGCAGAAATGACACAGATATCATCTGGAAGCGTATTTACAATCTTTTATGAAAAATTGAGCATGAAAAAGGTTTTCTCCAAGTGGGTGCCGCGATTGCTTTCAGTGGAACAAAAACAGCAACGAGTCGACGATTCAGAGAGCTGTTTATCGCTATTTACTCGCAATAAAAAGGATTTCCTGCGTCGATACGTGACCATGGATGCAACATGGATACATCATTTCACTCCGGAGTCGAATCGGCAATCATCTGAGTGGCGCATGGCTGGCGAAAGCCGCCCAAAGCGTCTAAAAGCGCAGCAGTCTACTGGCAAAGTCATGGCGTCTGTTTTTTGGCATACACATGGCGTGATTTTCATTGACTACCTGGAAAAAGGTAAATCGATCAACAGTAATTATTATATTGACTTGTTGGTACGTTTGAAGGAGGAGATCGCAGCAAAACGACCGCACATGTAGAAGAAAAAAATCCTTTTTCACCAAGACAATGCACTATGCCACAAGTCCATGAAAACAATGACAAAATTAAACGAGTTGGGCTTTGATTTGCTTCCCCACCCCCCGTATTCGCCAGATTTAGCCCCCAGCGACTACTGGCTCTTTGCTGATCTCAAAAAAATGCTCCAGGGAAAAAAATTTGGCTCGAATGAGGAGGTCATTGCCGAAACTGAAGCCTATTTTGAAGCAAAGGATAAATCCTTCTATAAACATGGTATAGAAATGTTGGAAAGGCGTTGGAAAGATTGTATCACTCTAAAAGAAGATTATATTGATGAATAAATATGATTTTTGAAAAAAAATGTTGTTTTCGTAGTTAGTCTCGGGACTTATTATATCTTATACATACAGGGTGCGCCATCTAGACAGGACCTATTTAAATGTTAAATAACTCCGCCATTTTCCAGCCGATTTTGGAAAATGAACAAGATTTATTTACGATATACAATGCCATTTATTGACAATTCACTCAGAATACAATATCGATCAAATGACCACCTCCATTAGACACACAAAAAGCGGCCCTTTTTTGGGCATTTTGCATTGTATTTGACAACATTTCGGGCGTAATAGCAGCAATTTCCGCTGTGATATTAGCTTTAAGTTCTTCAATAGTCTTCGGTTTGCTGGCATACACCTTACTCTTCAAATAGCCCCACAGAAAAAAGTCCGGCGCCGTCAAATCCGGCGAACGAGGAGGCCATTCCAAATTACCCTTTTTCGACACAACGCGTCCCGGGAACTTGCTCTGCAAAAACTTGTCCGTTTCCAACAATCTTTGAGTAAGTTGCACTTTGTATGGAAAAAGATTGAGATCATCCTTCAAAATTCTTCTTAAAGTGGTTCCGCTCATGTACAGCTGCTGAGAACGACGGCGATACGACACACTTGGATTTTCGGCAACACTCTCTCTAACCGCTTCAACAACTTCATTGGAGCGTCGCGGACGCGGTCGAATGGGTCGCGGGCGAGTAGCTACAGACCCGTGTTCAAAGAAATTTTCCGCCAAAGTACGAATTGTCTTGGCGGAAGGCGCCGAATGTCTCCCATATTTTTTACGATAAGCACGCACAGTTTTCACAGTTGAACGATTGTTTTCAATGAACAGCGCTACAATTTCAGCCCGCTTTTTTGGCGTAAATCGATGCATGACTAAAATGGCAATGACTGACGTTTCAGAATCTGGCTGATTTGTCAAAATCAGCTGAAAAATGGCGGAGTTATTTAACATTTAAATAGGTCCTGTCTAGATGGCGCACCCTGTATATATATATATATATATATACACACACATACATACACATACAGGGTGACAAATGAGAAGTTGCCTAAAGTATATTCATCTCTTTCCCCCTCTACTGTATCGTATAAAGCTAGGCCCACCTAGGTACATTCTAGAATGTTGTCAGTTTTTATTGAGACGCCGTAAAGAACAATACGTGTACTTTAAAATGAGTGACCTTACGAACGAAGAAAAGGTGTATCTCATCAAGTGCTTTTATTCTAGCGGTAAAAACTATACTAAAGCGTATAGAGGTTTTCGTACTAAGTTTGGAAGTAAAAGAGTAGCCAGTCGAAATACACTTAGAAGGTAAGAATAAAAAAAAATTATATTTGACTTTATCGTATGATGGCATTTTTTAACAAAGTTTTCAAATTTTTTTTTAATTCTTTCTCAGAGTAATTGATAACTTCATCAATTATTATACTCTTGACGATCGTTATCATGATCTTCCTAGTCCTTCTGAATCGAGAGACACTAAGATTAATAATGAAAAATTTCATTAAGTTACATCCTTACAAAATCACAACTCATCAATTGCTCACCGTAGATTGCAAAGAAAAAAGAACTGAGTTTGGTAAAGTTATGAGAAATAAATTTAAAAACGACATCGATGTTAATCACATAATTTTCCCAGACGAGGCTTACTTTTATTTAAATGGATATGTCAATAAATAGAATTACCGTTTTTGGGGTAATGAAAATCCACATTTAACTAAGGCAAAGTCCTTACATCCTGTTAAGGTGACTGGGTAGCTATTTTAATCAAAGGAGTACACTTAGAATTCTTGAAAGGGACAATAACAAGCAATAGCTATCGAGAAATGCTGCAAACAAAATTTTTTCCTTTCGCTAAGAAACATGGATTAGTCAGGAACTATTATTTTATGCAAGTGCGACGCCGCATAGAACTCAAGAGGTATTTAAAGCTATTTACAAAGTTTATGATGAACGCGTCATCGGTTTAGGATATCCCAAGTTTGCACACGCAGGTATAGAATGGTCCCCTTATACATCGGACTTAAACCCGTGTGATTTCTTCTTATGGGGCTACCTGAAAGATTACTAGATGGGGATCACTTCAAAAATATTTACCATTAATAGTTATTCCCTAGCCAGGTTTTGTCATATTTTTAAAAACGTAATATGTATCTGTTGAAAATGTTCGATTAAACTGAAACCTATTGGGAGCACAAATTAGTTCGGTCCGTTTTCAAAAGATGGCTCTGGCTATTATGAATATTTAACAGTAATAGCTGAAGTCGATAGTTTCAGAGAGGTTAGGATTATCGTAGTGTATCTCTTTTTCATCGCCAGTCACGATACGGTAAAAAAACCTTTTCTTTTCTACCGTTTAAGTAGTAGTTCACACGTAAGAGAACGCCGTTAAATGTCTCTCGGCTTAAATTCATACGGCACCCAATGTCCTTGCTTCTGGATCATTCCTAACCCTTCTAAACGTTTCGAAACTGTTGACTCATCTACGTGTACTATTTTTCTAAGCTTTCTAGCGTCTGAGATTGGTCTTGATCAAGTAATTCCTCCAATTCTTTGTCTTCAAATTTTTTCGGTGCACCAAACGTTCTTTATCCTCAAGTTCAAAATCATTATTTTTGAAGCGTCAAAACCAGTCTCTGCATGTCGTATCCGACAGAGCATTATTACCGTAAGTCTCAACAAGAATTTTGTGTGCTTCAGCTACAGGTTTCTTTTAAATAAAATAGTGCAATAAAATTCCCGGCAAATACGCTTTATTTGGCACAAAAGTGGACATTTTCAGAAGCAATAAAATATTACTTCGTTTACACTAAAGTCAACTATCATACACTGAAATTTAAGGTTAGATATAGTACTTCCTTGCAGGTGCGTCACCATTCAAAATTTCATGCACAGAGTACTGCTACTGCCATCTTTGAAGAAACAGCGATAACTTATTCAAGGTCCTAATGCATATATATTTTTTATCTTTTTTTAATTGTTTATTATTTTTTTGTGCTAAATAATGATGAATATAGAAAAAAATATTTTCGTAGGTTGCGAATTAATTTTTAGAGTTATGTTAAAAACAACTAATTAACTATAATTATAACTGATGCAGAGACACGATGTCGGAAAAAAAACATCCTTCTTTTTGTCCAGCCCCGTCCTTTTGGCCTGGCTGTGTGCGAACGAGACACGTGTGAGGTATTATTTTGCGCCTGCTCAACCCGCGACCTAGCTTCAAAGCTACACGTTAATGTAGCTGGCTTTCTGGGCTTAATATAAGTACTGTGTGCATTAACGCTAACGTATATTAATAAATCTTAAAAATTTATTCATTTTTATGTCCTTAGATTTTTTCTTTTTATTATTGCACTTCTTTCGCTTCCGCCTTCGTATGCCGCGTTTAATTGTATTCTTGCCTGATCCCCAGCAATGTTACAGTTTTTTATTAGTTTATTGAAAATTAAGTAAAAAAAAAAAAAGTAAAATTAATCATTAAATTTATGAACAAAATACAAAAAGATTTATTTTACAACAATATGAGATAATGTTATTCGTACTTGAGCGTTTTCATTACAATATTTTGAATATTCATTTTATTTAAATAAATTATGATTTATAAGACTTGAAACTAAAACCAATAAGCATAAAAAACTCGATTGCAGAAAAGCTTATACGAATGAATTCTGAAAATACAAGTGATTAAGCTGTATATTTACTGATTCGTAAGGTTTACGAAATCATTAAAGTAATTTATATAAAAGTATATATTACTTGTATATAAAAGTAATATAAAAGTATATATATATTGTAACGTGTCGAATTCTCACGTTATAACAAAATTAACAAAAGCGTATGTTAATTCATTTGTATTATAATTTTATTTATTTTATGTGTGCACGTTCGAGTGCTGAACCCCGATTTCGTTGACATTTCCCGTGTGTGTGTGTGTGTGTGTGTGTGTGTGTTTTATCTCAATCGAATTTAAAGAAGTTAACAATTTAAATTTCATGCATGATCAACCAAGATCCTATTTGTGTTCTTTGTAACAATTGTGTATTTTAATAATTAAATTCCGAGACAAGTGTCTTTCCGACGTTTCAGTTTTATTTCAGTTAAATACAAATTTTTTCATTCATACGGCACTGCGTGACGTCTTGGAGAGAGACGTCGCGAGGATCGCCGACCGGCCAATGTTTACGTTTGACCTTTAAAGAGCTTAAATTTCAGAAAAACTATACCTATGTACTTGCTAGAGAATGCATTATCCCAGCAGACTAATACATAGGCGTTTAAACCAGCCACACTCATTCGATAGTGGAAATCGTGTGCGGTTTATTCTTTTCAATGTTGTTTTTATTTAATATTTTAACACCCGACCCCGGTGCACTCGAACACAATGTCGATATGCCCAAAAATCTTCGGTTTACTCAAAGATCTTATTTCCTTTTAGAAAATAAACCCCTTGAGTATGAAATTTACAATGTTACCAATACTTATGCATCTGCAGCACTTGCAAAATGCCATCGACTGGAGGTTTTGTAAATCTCTTGTTACTTTGCCTTGATTTCACACATTTATGAAAAAAAAAACTAAAATCAATTTAAAAGTTAAATTTCAAATTTATTCGAAATTGTTCTTACATTTGCTAAGAGTAATCTATGACCGTATTCTGTGAAAGTCTGAAATCAAGTGTCTTCTGCCTTGTCGAACTCGGCTTTATATACTCTCGCCGCTCCTTGATTGAGGCAAAGTTCTATGGGCTTCTATGGACAATTATTTAAAAGTTTACAATATTTTCGAGAATGTTTTTTTCTTATTTTCTAGCTGAGATGTAGTTGCGTCGTTAGATGTATAACAATATCGTGATTTTCGCAAATTTCGAGTTTTTTTTATTGTTTACAAGTTTTTAAATTTTCTTTTTCACTTTTTATGTACAAATAATTTATTTCATTAATTGTTTTTTCGGTCACGATATATGTACTCTCTTTATCTATGTATTTTTATAAAATCTATTGTTATTCTGTTTTTTATTCATCCAGTAACCCTCATGGAACATCATAGAATTTTGACTCTCTCGAGGTACAGATGTTCTATGAGCTTCTATTTGTAATAACTTTTTTCCTAATTCAAATTTTACATTTTTTCTTTTTTCTATTTGTTTGTCCAATGTGTTATTTGTTATTCTATATGAGATTACTTTGGTGTTCACCTTTTTTCTGTTGCTTTTCTATGTTTAAACTTTACTTTGATTTCTCATTAGTCTAACTAGTATAATATAGAATATACGCCGATTGTAGCGACCTTGGAATTCAATGCCCTTGTTGTTTCGCGGTATTGAATTTATTCGTAATTTATGTTACATTTCAATTTCTTAATCCTATCGCTCTATTTTATAATTGTTTCTTATTTCTAACTTTGCTTATAATATTGTAGATTTTATTTATATAAATTTTTCTATATTTATTAACATATATAAAATTGTTTATTTTCATTTTTCCTTATAACCAGATACTGAGGTTACAATATATATATTTATTTAAAATTGTGGAAATATAATATAACAAAGTACGAAAACATATTAATTATTTTCTCTTTAATTTTTGGTAAGAAAGAAATCTGCATATGCAATATCATTTTTAATAATAAATTTAATCCTATACAAAGCACGTATCACTAAACGATTAGAATCTTATTAGGAATTAGTATACGATCAGTATGTTTAAGTTTTAACACAGACAAAATTATTTCAGTATCTAAAAATATATCTTAATCACATAAATTACCACGAGCATCACCATACACTCTAGAAGTGTCTGGCAAGTATAGTGTTAATTAGATGTCACAAGTAACTTTGTATAAAATATATAAGTTGTAAAAGAATATAGCATGAAAAATATAGAAAAACATAGTTAAAAGAATTATTTGATTTCAGTGGTTTCATTCGAAGCAACTTCCTACTATCGTACAAAAATAATATGAAATTATATGTAAATTATTGAATTGACTGAAAATGAAAATTAAATAAATGTAAGAGTAAAAAGAATCATTCCACATCATTCATATTTTGTATACTTTGATATTTAAATTTAAAGTAACATTTCAAAAGAAAATTGTAAAAAATATAAAATATTTTTTAGTATTAACTAAAATTATAAAATACATGTGTTCGACACAAATATTGAAATACTTAACAAGATTAATTAGATTTCACAACTTTCGTGCGTAGAAATTTGTGTAATGACTTTTTATTAATCAGATAAGTAAATAATGAACAGGTAGCGGTCAAAAAATACATTAATAAAAAGAAAGATGATAATTAGCGATATTATAATATTTTATTGCTTTCTTTGGTCTAAAACATTTTAAAATTAAAGAAAATTTGAAAGTATGCGTATGAAAATTAATTATTAATTATATTTTTTCATATTTTTTAATAACAACGAAAACGATAATTTTTTTGCAATTAAAAGATTGTTGTATTTACATGTAGATATTCATTAGCATATTATATATAACAACATTAATGATCGACTATCGTTAAAATATAATGTGTTGATAAAAAAAAAAAAATACTTAGCAATATTATTTGATTTCACAACTTTCGAAATGCTGATTTTTAATATTCTTTTTGATAAGTTACTCACAGGTGCCATATTAATATTCGATAAATTGATAATACATGAAGAGAGAACAGAAAAATATGTTTAAACGACAACCAGTACTTACCATAATTTTCTTTTTATTAAAAAGATTGTATTTAGAATAAAAGTTACCTTCAGATTATCTTATCTAAAGATGACAACATCTTAAGATGATTAGACGAAATGTTGAAAGAGCGATTTAATGAAAATCGAGGGGCGCATATCGTATCTTCGTAACAAATGCGCGAATATTAAAGGTTTTTTTTTTTGTTCAAAAAAACGTAAAAAAAAAAGTGTATGTGATATTTTTTATTTATTTAAATATTAAATATATTTAAAAAAAATTGTTTTAATTTTTTATTCGTCCAATTTAATGTATAAATGGGTGCACCAGCGCCCGTGGTACCAATACTTACCATGGGGCGCTGGCGCGCCCCTTGAAATAAGCACTTCTCCAACAGTCCATTAATTAAAAATTATACAGTCTGTCAAGTAAGAGCGTGGTCGTGTTAATTTATAAAAAAATTTATTTGATGAAACTTTCATATTTATATATACATTGTACACATTACAAACAATGATGCAATTCGGTCAATAATGTGTCCAGTCACCACCGGCGTCGATAATTGCCTGGCATCTCCGAGGCATGCTTTCTACTAATTTGACGGCGTATTCTAGTGGCAAGGATCTCCAGATCCGACGAATTTCGTAAGACAACTGCTTTAAAGTGTATGTGCGTCTTCCACGAAGCTTCCGTTTAATATATGCCCACACATTTTCAATAGGGTTTGCATCGGGCGACTGCGACGGCCAATCCAATGTAACGATGCCAGATTGAGTCTTCCACTGAGTACAGAGCTTGCTGCGGTGTTTAGGATCGTTGTCCTCCTGCAGAATCCAATCTTCATTTTTTGTGATGAACCATCGTTTGGCAGATGGCAGTAAAGCCTTTTCGTAGATTTTTATTATTTTCTCGGCAATTAGGTTGTCAGTAAAGAGGTGCAAAGTGCCGAATCCCTGCTTTGAGAAGCAGCCCCGAAGATGCACCTTTATTCCATGTTTTACGGTCCGCTGAACAAGCCTATTGGTGGAAGTTGACCAGGCTCGCGTGAGGACAGAACGTGCCCATATAGAACATTCATCAGTAAAAATGACATTTTTAAAATCTCTATCAATATTCTCATGCGCCCAAGCGAGTCGCTTTGTCACATGTTTTTCAGTCAACAGAGGCTTCTTCATTGTGTTGCGCCATTTCAGATGATGAGTACGAAAATGGGTTCGGATAGTTTCGTAAAATATATCTAAACCTTTTGCCATTAATTTTGCTTGTCCTTGCCGCATTGTTAAAGCAGGATTCCGCGAAAACAGATTCACTATTCTTTTTTCATCTTTTTTGTTAACTTTTCCTATCGAGCCACGTTCTGGTAAATCATCGACATTTTTAGCTACTTTATATCGCTGTATCCACTTCTGTACAAATGCCTTCGACTTTCTCATATATTTAGCAGCCGCTGATTGCGACATTTTGGGACCTTTCGGGTGGATGCAAAGAAACACAGCCTTGTAGCGCGACGCGTACTTAGCACTCATGGCGTTTAACGTGATTCTCTTTCAAAAGATCAACGACAACTGAATCTTTGTTGACAATGCATCAAGGACAAAGCTTCCTCCTATCGGCTTGCGAAAGAATTAGAGCGAAATCTTTTATCACCTGTCGGTGAAGTCGACCACGCTCTTACTTGACAGACTGTAACTTGTAAAGAATGATTATTTAAACTATTATTCTACAATTATTTCTTATTTTGTAATAAAAAATCACTCGTATCCATAGAAGCAATCTTTTTTTATTATTTAAATAATCATTTTTTATCTAAAAATCATTATTAATAACTTAAAATACGACGAAAAACGTCGTTCTTTTTTGTAATATTCGTTAAATTTTAAATGGCAACGATCATACAATTACAATTAAGATAATTCTATTGTAAATAGCAAATAATAAACCTAAGTAAAAATTCCGCAAAAATGGATCATCTCTCTCTCTCTCTCTCTCTCTCTGTCTCTCTCTCTCTCTCTCTCTCTCTCTCTCTCTCTCTCTCTCTCTCCCTCTCCCTCTCCCTCTCCCTCTCCCTCTCCCTCTCCCTCTCCCTCTCCCTCTCCCTCTCCCTCTCCCTCTCTCTCTCTCTCTCTCTCTCTCTCTCTCTCTCTCTCTCTCTCTCTCTCTCTCTCTCTCTCTCTCTCTCTCTCTAATTCTCGCTCTCCCCCCTTCGGACCTAGAAGCTCGCCAGGAAGAGGAGGCCCGAAAAACTTGCCCTCCCCTGAATTTTCAAAAATTGCAAGATAGCTTCTCCCACATGTTTAAATAAGGCGCAAAATTTTCACCAAGTGCACACCTCAGGCAGCACTCGAGGAAAACATTACTACGCATCATCTACATGGGCAGACCTCAGGCAGCACTCGAGGGAAACATTACTACGCATCATATACACGGGCAGACCTCAGGCAGCGTTCGAGGGAAACATTACTATGCATCATTTATACGGGTAGACTTCAGCCAGCACTGGAGGAAAACATTACTGAGGAATCGTCTACACAATTACAAGGAAGCAACTACGAAGCAGCTACGACAAGCAGGCTACTCAGTGTTTCAAACAATTAAGAAGAGTGACGAGAAGTAAGCCACAGCAACAGAAAGACAGAGAAAGAGTGTGTGAGAGAGAGAGAAAGAGAGAGAAAGAGAGAGGGAGGGAGAGAGAGGGGGAGGGAGAGGGAGAGGGAGAGGGAGAGAGAGAGTGAGAGAGAGAGAGAGAGAGAGGATTTATCACAGCAAAATACAAAATTAATTAAAAATTAGTTAAAATTTAAATCTTGTCTGGTATATTTTGTTTTCTTTTTTTTCTCTATACTTTTATCTATTTTATATCCTCACAAAGGTAGACTTAGCCTGAGTTTCGGCTATTTACTTTTTACCTAATATTACATCGGTTAGGTTCTTATCCAGAGCAGCGTAGATGGCCTGAGTTTTGGCCTAGATGTGCGTTCAGTCACGAACTACACCACCGCATCCTCAAAAGAAAGAAAAGATAAAACTTCGAATCTTCTCTGCCATCCCGAGCATGTAAGCTTGACTGATTAGGCTCAAAAAGGCAACTACGAGTTAGTGTTACTCAAATTAATGCATTGTGGCGTCGCAGCCGACGTTACATGTATTCACGGGAATAGTATACTTTCTCTTTTAAATGAACAAATACAATAATATCCGTGCACACGTGGGGCGCGTGCGTATTCATTCAAACGCATGATATCTACATTTTTCGAACATCTTATTTTATGTACAAATACATATTATCCTGTTTTTCATAAAATTATATTTACGAATTTTTTATTTTCTTTAGATGTACAATTTTTGGACGAGAAGTTAGCGGAGAGAATTGCTGGAAGAAGTTGTTGGCGGTCATTCTGATTGTGAAGAATAATCAAACACGGAGTCAGAACAAGATGTATCATCAGACTTAAGCGATTACCAAACTGATGATTTCGACGAAGAAGACATGTAAGATGCAGTTCAAAATCAACGGGCTCTAGCATCTCGCAAACGTAAAGCTAGCGAAGTAGGAAATCAATCGCCTTCTTTAAAATCTCGTCCATGAGATCGCCTATCGACCAAATTATACGGTAAGAATAATTTTGCCTGGGAAACGCAATCAGCTTAACGAAGATCAGATCGTGTAAGCAGAGGTGAAGTTCCGTATGAAGCAAGCTTGGTAGATGATGCTGTAAATCTGGATTCGCTAAAGAACTTTTGAGATCTCTTGTTAAATCAAGAAATCATCGAAGCAATTGTCGACAGCACGAATGAGAAAATCGAGGAGGTGTCTGCTAGCCTGGTTATTAAAGATAGAGCCCAGACCTACCACCATCATACTGACCCACTTGAAATTAGAGCTTACATCGGTGTTTTATACTATGCTGACTTATCTTTCAAAGTCGATAATAACGAACTCTGGGACAAAAGAAACAGAATCAACTTCTACAGTAGTGTCTTTTCACGAATGAGGTTTGAGTTTCTTGAGTCTTGTCTGTGTTTTGATGCAAAAGAGAATAGAGATCTAAATGACAGATTTTCGCCCATCAGAAAAATTTGGTCCATTTTCTTCAACAACTGCGCCAAGTATTATTATTCAAGTAATAAATGTACCGTCGACGAACAGCTGCTTGGATTCAGAGGCCAGTGTGCATTTCGAATCTACATCAAGTCAAAATCGGACAAGTATGGACTAAAGCTGTTAACCCTCAACGACACTTCGACCGCTTACCTGATTCACGCTATCTCGTACCTGGGAAAAGACGCCACCCTTGATAATCCCCAACGATTACCTAGCGAAGAATATTTTTTTCATGCTGTAACGGCTCCAATACACGGCACCAATCGCACGGTGACGTGCGACAATTGGTTTACCACCGTCCTTCTGCTAACCAGAATCTTTAATCAACCTTTCAACATTTCTCTGACTGGAACTATCAGAAAGAATAAACGGAAGATTCCTATGGAGATGAAGTTAGCGTCGAAGAATCCTACTGCAACCAAGTTTTGTCACACCAATGACAACTTTACATTCCCATATACCGAAGAAGAACAGAATCGTCTTGGTGGTTTCGACTTATCTCCATACCCAAGAGATAACGGACGAAAAGCCGAATATTATTCTCCACTATAATGATACGAAAGGAGGGACGCATACTTTCGATCAATTGTGCCACGCCTACTCAGTCGCTTGGAAAACGAACAGGTGGCCGATGCGCATTTTCTTCGGGATGCGCGATCAAGCAGCCGTCAATTTCGGCATTATGTGAAAACTCAAAGTCGGCGACGCACGGGAATCCACTTCTGCAATTATCGTTTTAAAGAAACTGATTGCTTATCTCACCTTCCCGATGCTACACCAAAGATTAGCAGGACCGTTTCTTCAGAAAGAGCTACAGATGGTCATCAAGAGCATCCTAAAAATTGACAACCAAGAAATAGGCGACCTAGAAAAAGTTACCTTCGACCAAGCACGGAGGCGCGTACTGTGCGACCGAAAGAAAGACAAAAAAACGTGTGTTGGATGCTCGGCCTGTAGAAGACTGGTTTGCGACGAACATCAGTTTCCTTTGTGCATAACGTGTGTTGTTCAATAAAATAGAATTCAAAATAAATTTCTGTTTAAATATCATAAAAATAATATTTTTCTTACTTTTCTGTACGTAAATATGTATGTAGAAGCTAATAAAACACGAAAAAAACAAATTTTATGATTTGTAATTTTTTTCATTTTTCCCTCCAGTAATTTTGCAAGATAAATATACTTCATGAATGATCGGCGGATACTGTTATTTTTTATAGTAGTGGTATATGTTGTGCGTGCAATCCTAAAATTTTAGCTCTTAATATTGAAAAATGGCGGAGTAATGAATTTTTCTTCTGAAAATAGCCATTTTTGCTAAATTTTCACATATACGACCAATTTTTAGAACGTGACTTAAGCTCAAGGGCAGAGCTCTGTCAAAGCCGCCTGGTAGGAGGACGGGGAGGTGAAAAAGAGAATATTCGGAAAAAAAAAAAGTAAACAGAAAACAAAGAGTATAGATTTATGTCGCATCTATGGGGCTGTGTATGTCTGCGAGATGTGCGAGTGTATGATAGTGTGTGAGAGAGAGCAAGTGAGTGAGGAAAAAAAACGATAAGGTGCGGTAGGGAACGGATAACAGGAAAGAGTCGTTAGAACCCGTAGGAGCCCGCAAGGCGGGACGAGATCAGCGGTTGGCGCCAGGCGCGGTGTTTGCTAATCTCCGGGACTATAGCGCTTATCGTGTGAACGCGAATCGCTAACCCGAATCTAAGTGCTCAGGACATCCTGGCCGTTGGAGGGAAGTAGCTCGTCGAACTTGTGTTCAACTACGGTTAGCGTACAGCGCTAGACGCAGAGATCGCTTATCGCAGAGCGTGGATGCGCCAGGCGCAAGATCGCTTTTAGGAGGAGGAGGCGGAGGCGACTACTCAAGGCTGTTGCCGAAGCGTAAGTATGGAAGCTCGAGAAGCGGTCTGAGCTCTGAGGCCTTACGGGAGAGCGCCTCTCGCGGCCGCGAGAGGTAGCGTGTTGGTGGAGAGAGAGACCAGTCGTCCGACTGTGTGTGCGCTACCTCCCGTAGGCAGTAGGAAGTAGGAATGGCGAGAGAGGGGTTAGGAAAAAGTCGAGACTATGTACGCGCGTACACGTCAAACGCCATCTATAAATTGACCTATAAAAATCATTAGAAATGTTGAAGAACTCTTCAACAAACATGAAACAATCGGTTAGAAGTTTTAAAACACCCAAATGTCTTGTACAACTAAGTTTTTCAGCGTGGGGTAATGAGTTACCCCATGTGGCAATGCATTTTGCAAAAATCTTCAAAGTTAAAATCAACAGGATCTCAAAATTTCTAGGATACTTTAATGTTTACATTAAACTTGAGCATACATTTATAAAACTCTCGAACGTGTATTTGTTCATTTATATAATAAAATGTGAACTTTAAGAAGAAAATTATACAACTCATTTTGAATCCATAAAAATATTATTGGGCATTACAAACTTAATATTATATACAACATTGAATGTATTGTATATTGAAAAAATTTATGAGATTAAACGCTTGAACCAATTTGTGCTTTCCAATCAAGTGGTGCCAACTCATCAAGTCTTCGATCGAGATATCCAACGCAATTAGATAATTGGCTTGCTGATTTTTCTATAATTTTAATGTGAACTGTTGCGATTTCTGGTATAGAATTCTCTACAGTTATTACCTGTAAAAAGAATTAAAATTTTAGGTACACATTGAATATAATCATTTGAAATTTCTAATAAATAATAAATAATAATAATAATAAATAACGATAATGATAATCGTAGAAAAACGAGATAAGGTTAGCCGAATTGCCATGGGTGTTTATCCACTAGCGCTAAAAACTTGAAAAATTTTAACTTTAGTTTGCTGTTATAATTAAAATAGAGAAACATGACGTAAACGTTTTAAATAATATTTCACGTATGTTTTCAGTGTTTCTCTACAAAAAGACATGTTAAAAAAATTTTTTTACTCATAAAATTTAATTATTTTAGTATTTAATTATGTGGCTATTAAATTATTTAATAAATTAGCTACTTTTAAAAAAGCCTCTTAATTTGAAAAAGAATGTTTTAAGGCCACATTTCATATCGAAATCGTTCATTTTTGCTCAGAAAAAATGATGTCAAAATGACGATATTCATAAATAACATATTGTTATTGGGTTGCTGCAGATGAAATGGCCGATTTAGCAATGACATAAAGTTGGCTGCAATTTTAGTGTATTATGTTGGCACGAGGCGGCGCAAATGATATGACATATTGAAGTATAAATACTGCTACCTTGGTTTATGGAGTCATTTCTGTTTTGCACTTCATAGTGATCGTAAAAACAAAAAGCGAAAGTAAACATGGAAGTGAATCAAAAACGGCTACTTTTACTATACGAATTTGAATTAGAGCACAACGCAACGGAAGCAACGAGGAATATCAACAGCGCATTTGGGCCTGATACAGTTCGCGAACGAACCACTCGGCGATGGTTCGTAAAATTTTGATCGGGAGATATGGACCTTGGAAATAAGCCACGTGGACACCCAGGACCATCGATCGATAACGATGAGCTGCGTGCATTAGTGGACTCTGACCCCCGCCAAACCATAAGGGATCTTGCCGAGAAATTAGGCGTTCACAATTCGACAGTTTGCCGCCACTTGCAACAACTTGGAAAAGTGAAAAAGCTTGACAAATAGGTTCCGCATGATCTTATCGAGCAAAACATGACGTGTCCAATGGAGATTTCAAGTTTTCTTCTCTCCCGCAACAAAAAGGAACCGTTCTTGCACCGAATTGTGACCTGCAATGAAAAGTGGCTTTTATACGATAATTGTCGCCGATCAGCCCAATGTCTAGATGCCAATAAAGCGCCAAGACACATGCCGAAACCAAGTCTTTATCCAAAGAAAATAATGGTAACTGTTTGGTGGTCTGTAGCTAGAGTTATCCACTATTCGTTTTTGCAACCTGGCGAAACCATCAATGCTGAGAAATACTGTGCTTAACTGGATGAAATGCATCAGAAATTGATAGTCCAACGTCCTAGGCTTGTCAACAGGGATGGAGTGATACTGCTTCATGATAACGCACGACCTCATGGATCAAGAACAACCGTCCAATAATTAAACGAGTAGTGCTATGAGACTCTTCTTCACCCTCCATATTTACCAGACCTCTCACCAACAGATTACCATTTCTTTAAACATTTGGATCACTTTTTGACAAGAGAAAGATTTAATAATGAAGCTGCTGTCAAAAATGCCTTCGAGGAGTTTCTTTGAACCAGAAACTCGGACTTCTACAAAACTGGAATAAATGTACTTGTATGTCGTTGGGAGAAGTGTGTTGCATCTATTGGTATCTATTTTGAATCTATAAATTGTCTTTATAAAAAGTTACAGCTGTTTAAAAATTTATTACTGAATCGGCCATTTTATCTGCAGCAACCCAACACATCGTTCAATAAGTCCCGAGACTAACCCAGAGATGGTGCTAGTAGTGCTAAACTGGCCACGTTTCCATAGAGTGCGAACCTTTACATGAAACGTGTAAAAATTTCATGTCGATCGGATCACAGACAGCAGAGTTATCGAGGTTAGAGTAAAGTCACTTTGTAATTTGTTTGAAAAATCGAAAAAAGCGAGTTTCGCGTGTTGATGAAACATTGTTTTTTAATGGGTAAAAACACCGTAGAAGCCCAGCAATAACTTAAAAAACATTACCCGGACTCCTCTCTATCCAAACCAACGATTTGTCGTTGGTATGCTGAGTTTAAACGTGGTCGTACGGACACACACGATGCGGAACGTTCGGGTAGGCCATTGGAAGCCGTTACACAGGAAAATGTAAGTGAAGTGTTAAAAATTGTAATGAAAAATCGCAAAGTGAAGGTCTGTGAGGTTGCAGAAATGACACAGATATCATCTGGAAGCGTATTTACAATCTTTCATGAAAAATTGAGCATGAAAAAGGTTTTTTCCAAGTGGGTGCCGCGATTGCTTTTAGTGGAACAAAAACAGCAACGAGTCGACAATTCAGAGAGCTGTTTATCGCTATTTTTTCGCAACAAAAAGGATTTCCTGCGTCGATACGTGACCATGGATGAAACATGGATACACCATTTTACTCCGGAGTCGAATCGGCAATCATCTGAGTGGCGCATGGCTGGCGAAAGCCGCCCAAAGCGTCTAAAAGCGCAGCAGTCTACTGGCAAAGTCATGGCGTCTGTTTTTTGGCATACACATGGCGTGATTTTCATTGACTACCTGGAAAAAGGTAAATTGATCAACAGTGATTATTATATTGACTTGTTGGTACGTTTGGAGGAGGAGATCGCAGCAAAACGACCGCACATGTTGAAGAAAAGAATCCTTTTTCACCAAGACAATGCACTATGCCACAAGTCCATGAAGACAATGGCAAAATTGAACGAATTGGGCTTTGATTTGCTTCCCCACCCCCCGTATTCGCAAAATTTAGCCCCCAGCGACTACTGGCTCTTAGCTGATTTCAAAAAAATGCTCCAGGAAAAAAAATTTGGCTCGAATGAGGAGGTCATCGCCGAAACTGAAGCCTATTTTGAAGCAAAGGATAAATCCTTCTATAAACATGGTATAGAAATGTTAGAAAGGCGTTGGAAAGATTGTATCACTTTAAAAGGAGATTATATTGATGAATGAAAATGATTTTTGAAAAAAAATGTTGTTTTCGTTGTGAGTCTCGGAACTTATTGAACGATGTGTTAATATTTTGATCCTTTGATCAAAATCAACATGAGTCACTGTCTTTCTACCATAGGACGTCCTAAGAGGTTTTCACGGTTTTTAAGTTTGCTGGTTACGGATCTGATGGCAAATTGGCAATGATAAATTTATTTAAATAATTTGTCTAAATGAAGTTTTGTAAAATTCAATATTTTTCAAGACGCAAATACTTTTAAGGCTTAAGGCCGTAAGGATATTCAAAAAATCGTTTTATTTAATTTTTTTATAGTTCTAATGACAGATTTAAGACACACATACATACAGTAAGAGACCAAAATATCTGGAAGAAGACCGCTTAATCGACACGAGTTAGAGGCACCAAGTAAAATGAATGTTAGTACATCCGCGAAAAAATTGAAGCAGTCCGAAGATATGTACGACGTTGAAGTGAATCCAAGTTTTGGTTATCTATGATAAACTTTATCGTATTAGGACCTTTAATAAGTTCTCGCTGTTTTTTTTACAAAATAAAAGCTTTATTTAAATTCTAAGGCACGAAAACATTTTACCCAAAGTATTGCCCATCACAAGAGACCACTTTCTCTCAACTTTTTGGCAGTATACGAATTCTGCATCGGAAAAACGATATGTCTTTTGGGGCTATTCAAAAATCGATCCATTCTTTAGTATCTTCGTAATAATGGAAGCACTGCTCAGCTGAACCATGTGCCATCGAACGGAATAGATGAAAATCAGAAGGGGCTGTCAGGCGAATACAGCGGGTGGGATAGAACTTCCCATTGAAGTGTTTTCAGGTAGGTTTTCACTGGTTTTGCAACATGAGGCTGAGCGTTTTTATGTAACAAAATCACTTTTTCGTGTTTCTACTCGTACAGCAGCCGTTTTTCTTTTAGGGCTCGACTCGAACGCATCAATTAAAGTCGACAGCGATCTCCCGTGATAGTCTCATTTGGTTTGAGCAACTAATAATAAATGACAACCTGCTGATCCCACTAAATGCATAAAAAAAGCTTCGAACTATGGATATTTGGTTTTGCGGACGATGTTGATGCATGGCCGGGCTTACCCCACGATTTTCTACACTTTGGATTATCGTAGTGTATCCACTTTTCATCGCCAATCCCAATACGGTGCAAGAAAGCTTTTCTTTACTGCCGTTGAAGCAATAGTTCACACGTGAGAAAACGCAGTTCGACATCTCTCGGCTTCAATTTATACGGCACTCAATGTCCTTGCTTCTGGATTATTCCTAACACTTCTAAATGTTTTGAAACTGTTGACTTATCTACTTGTAATATTTTTTCAAGTTCTGCTAGCGTACATCGGTCTTGATCAAGTGACTCCTCCAATTATTTGTCTTTGAAATTTTTTCAACGCTCCAGAATGTACTTTATCCTCAAGTTAAAAATCATTATTTTTGAAGCGTCGAAACCAGTCTCTGCATCTCGTATTCGACAGAGCATTGTCACCGTAAGTCTCAACAAAAATCCTTTGTGTTTTAGCTGCAGACTTCTTTTGAATAAAATAGTGCAATAAAACTTCCCGCTTTTTCAGAACCAATAAAATATTACTTTGTTTACACTAAAGTCAACTATCATACACTGAAATTTAAGTTTAGATACAGTACTTCCTTGCAGGTGCGTCACCGTTCAAAATTCTATGCATGGAGTACTGTTACTGCCATATTGGAAGAAACAGCGAGAACTTATTCAAGGACCTAATAATTTTTTCAGCTATTACAAACGTTGTCATTTGTAACGTGTGCAAATCGCAAGTGACATTTACGAAAAGTGGTTAGCGCGGTTTGGGATTCAAAATAGTAGTGTCTTGTAAAAATTGTGTACAGACTGAGATACCTAGTAGTCCATTTATTGAAAAAGGCTATGAAAGAAACCGTAAAATTGTGATTTTTATGCGATTACTTGGAATTAGTTGGCATGGAATAAAAAAGTTTTGTGTATTCATTAAATTACCTCGGCCTATGTCACACTCTTTCTATGATGAGGTTGTCAAAAAAATTACAACTGCAACTATTCTAGTTTCCAAAAACAGTATGATGAGAGCAATGAAAGTTAAGACAACTATTTCTATTGAAAAAGGAGAAAATAAACTTATGGTATCAGACGATGGTTCGTGGAGAAAACATGGGTTTACGTCCTTGTTGGGCATAGCAACTCTTCTTGGCAATTACGGTTCAAAAATCATAGACAGTGTAATGAAGTGTAACGTTGGTAGACGACCTGCGTTTTTTTTTTCGTGCCTCTTCTACCACAATAAAGCCCCCTCCACTAACATACCTAACCCAAGCTAAGCCGAGAGTTAAATGCACGAATGACCTATTAAAAAATAGCCGCTCTCCCTTAACGCAACTGATTATAATGCAACTTTTACAAACAAACCTATGTAACAACGAAATATATTGTGCATCATGCATACACAGCTAAAAAAGATATTCTCCTTTCCAAGTAGATCACTAAGACGGTCAATACGAATTTCATTCAATTTTTGCGAGGTAGTTCTTTTTTTTTAGTAAGCATCTATAGCATAATTTGGGACATCACGCAATAACCTGGAATATCCTGAATTCCTCTTGTAGTACACTCCTAATAATTTTTGAAATAAATAATTAATTAATTATATATATATATATATATATATATATATATATATATATATATTAGGTTGGAAACTATGAAACGGGCGTTGAATGAAAATAAAAAACGAAAAGCGCAATTTTTCACATTATTTATTATACTCAATTGAAATAATTTCCATTGGCATCTACGACTTTTTGCCAGCAATTGGGCAAATCATATATGCCTTTTGAAAGAAAATCTTTATTTTTAGAGTTAATAAACAATTCAAAGTCTTTTACTAAACAAAATACGCCCGTTTCATAGTTTCCAAACTATTAAAATAAATAACTAATTAATAGGCCTATGACCAGCTGTTTCACGCACCTATTGTTTTCTCTAGTTTAAATTTTAAAGACTATTATTTGGCGACAATTTGACGAATCCTAATTATTATTGGTCTTATATTTTATAGAATAAAATTTCTGTATTTGTAATCATAGGCCGCGACATGCTACATTATAAGTAAAATTGTACAAAGATAGTTGCGTTAAAACTTAAATTTTGTAATTAAAATGAATTTTTTGTCCAACCGAATAATTATTTTCATATTATTTCCAATATTAATCGTACTAACAAATATTTGAAAACAAAGCTAATCAAACAAGTACTTCGCCAACAGTCCATTGATTAAAAATTATAACTTCTAAGGAATGATTATTCAAACTATTATTGTATAATTATTTTTTTTCTTGTAATAATAAATCACTCGTATTCATGGTAGCAATCTTTTTTTATTATTTAAATAAACATTCCTTATCTAAAATCATTATGTAAATTAATCACTCATCACGCGACGAAAACTTCGTTCTTTTTTGTAATATGCGTTAAATTCTAAATAGAACATTATCGTACAATTTAAATTAACATAATTTTATCGTAAATAATAAATAATAAACTTATGTAAATAATCCGCGAAAATAGATCATCTCTCTCTCTATTTCTCAATCTCCCTCCCTCAGACAAAGAAACCCGCCAGGAAGAGAAAGCCTAAAAAAACTTAGCCTCTGCCAGAATTTCCCAAATTGCTGAACAAGCTTCCCCGACGCACTTCAATATGGCGCAACATTTTTACCAAGCAGCAGACCTCAGGCAGCACTCGAGGGAAAAAGTTAAAAACATTACTACAAGCAAACATTTCTACGCAATCTACAAAGAAAACATTACAAACAAATAAGAAAGAGAAGACGAGAAGCCACCCACAACAACAGGGGGAGAGAGAGAGAGAGAGAGAGAGAGGGAGAGAGAGAGAGAGAGAGAGAGAGAGAGGGAGAGAGAGGGAGAGAGAGAGATAGATAGATAGATAGATAGATAGATAGATAGATAGATAGATAGATAGATAAATATTTTTATTTATACAAAATTGTACAATTACAATTAAAGATTTACAATTAGTAACAAAAGTAAAGTATCACTAACAAAAAAAATAACAATAAAAAAAAATAACAATAATAGTAAAAATAACAATAGAATAATAAGAACAAATACAATAAAATAAAACAAGATAAACTATATAAGTAAAAAAAAAAAAAAGAAAATATATTAGGTTAAAGTTGAGAATGCAGGAGACCAGTATGCTC
>OX465095.1:28247291-28305780 GCA_949987625.1 Chalcis sispes | reverse complement strand
TGAAAAAAAATGGATAAAAAGAATTTTGTGTGTTAATGAAGCATTGCTTTTTGGTGAAAAATACTGTTGAAGCCGAAGCTTGGCTTGATAAACATTATTCTGACTCTACACCAGGGAAATCAACTGTTCAGAAGTGGTTTGCTAAATTTAAACGTGGTGAAATGAGCGCTAAAGACGATGCACGTAGTGGACGTCCGAAAGAGACTGTTACCGACGGGAACATCAGAAAAGTTCACAAAATAATTTTGAATGATCGTAAAGTAAAGTTGATCGAGATAGCTGAGACTCTAAAGATATCAAAAGAACGTGTTGGACATATCGTACATGAATATTTGGACATACGAAAGCTGTGTGCAACGTGGGTGACGCGCGAGCTTACAATCGATAAAGAGGAAGAACACGTTGATGATTCGGAGCAACGTTTAGCGATATTCAACCATAATAAATACAAATTTTCCAGACGACATGTGGACAATGGATAAAACATGGCTGTATCACTACATTTCATAGTCCAATTGACGGTTTGCCTAGAGGGCTGCACGCGGTGAACCAAATCCAAAGCGTGGAAAGACGCAACAATCGGCTGGCAAGGTTATGGCATCAGTATTCTGAGATGCACAGGGTATAATATTCATCGATTACCTCGAAAAGGACCAGACCATCAACAGCGATTATTACATAGTATTGTTGCAGCGTTTGGAAGATGAAATCACGAAAAAACGGCGCCATTAGAAGAAGAAAAAAGTACTGTTCCATCACGACAATGCACCGTGTAACAAATCAATGAAAACGATGGCAAAAATTGCATGGATTAGGCTACGAATTGCTTACCCATCCACCGTATTCTCCATATATTGCCCCCAGTGACTTTTTCCTGTTTGCAGACCTCAAAACAATGCTTACTAGAAAAAAATTCAGCACTAATGAAGAGGTAATCGCCGAAAATAAGACATATTTTGACGTTAAAGAGAAATCGTACTATAAAAATGATATCGGAAAATTATATGACCGCTATAATCATTATATCGCCCTCGAAGGTAACTATATTGAATAATAAAATCGAATTTTACGAAAAAAATGTGTTTTACTATGTTAGCCTATTTTTCCAGCCTCTGGAGTGGCCTAAGACCTTAGTAGTTTTCGAGGTCGTCGACTGCGAATTTGGCATCAGAATTGCAAAATCATTTTTGTTTAAATAAATTGTTGAAACCAATTTTTGTAAAATTCAATATTTTCGTAATATACACATTCTTCACATGGTTTTTGAGGTCGCCTACTTCAAATCTAATTTTACCTTGCGAACTTTAGCAATAAATAGTACGTATAGCATTTATCTGCCTTTTAGTCGTCGTAATTTGACGTTTACCAACTGTCACCACTAGGTGGTAGACAAATTCGACTGTTTTTTTAATTTACTTTTTAAAATTTTTTCATTTTTTAAACTTTTAATTTTTTTGTGCTATTTTTTAATTTTTAATTAATTAAAAATTAAAAAATTTTTTTTATACTATGTTATAGTATATTATGTTTGTTGTGAATGTTTTTTAGAGAAGCAGTTTTTACATAAACATAATTTGCAAATATCACAGAATTTATACATTTTCGTACCGCACAATGAACATTTGACTTGTTTCTCTTTTGTTTTTTTATTAATGACGTTTTATTCATTGAATAGTTATTTTTTATAAATAATAGTCGTAGCGATTTTTTCTTTTTGCTATTCTTTTTATTTCTAAGTAGTATTGATATTAAATATTACGGCTGAATTTGTAATATAAGTCTGAATTAAATGCTTCAAGATTATCTATTTCTTCCTTCTCACGCAGAGTGAAAATTTGTTGCAGAGTAAGTCATGAACTTATAAGCTTCTCATATATTTTTTCTAAATAATAATGAAATTTATCTTGTCTTTTTGTATCATTAATCACTACAAACATTCCTCAAGCGGCCTTTTTACTAATCATGTTTTTTTCTTCAACTCGATCGCATCTTATGATGCCTGTTGATCATAATTCTCTCTTTTGCAAATGCAAATTTAATTTAAAACTGATAAAAAGTTGTCATAATATAGAAATATTCTCCAAAAAATTATCAAACAAAAAAAAATATAAATGTATACATATTTTAGAAAACGGATGCATATATCTTTAGAACTAAAAATTTTGAGAAAAAAGATTTTAGACAAAAGTCGTCAGATTTTGAAGGGGGCGTTTAACTGTGACCTTCATCATCACCTTAAATATGGCCTTCAAGGTCATTTGATGGCAAGTTGGTTTTTTTAAACAAAAATCCTTACTTTTGACTCTGGAAAATGTAAAAGCAGAAAATTTTACGACCTAATATGACCTTGACCATGAGCTTGAAACCCAACCATTTAAGGCAAGACCAAGTAGAAACCCCGCTAGTTAACGCTAGATCATCCATCGATGTAAGCTGCATTTTCAGCTGAGACAGGATAAAAAGTAGTATTTAAGGCAAAAGATGCTCAAAAGTTGCTGCATCTTTTCGAATACACAAGTTGACTTGTTTTCCGAAATGTGATATCGTTTTTAATAACATGTTTCGCGGTATGGTGTTACATACATTTTGAATCTTCATCTTCATATCTATAAATAACGAAGTTTGTTAAGAATAAGAGAATTTGAAATAACTCAAAATTTCTCAAAATAATGCTTGAATTTTGCATTCAAATAAACTTACAATGAATGAGTTAATTTAAATTAGTATAACTTCAGAAACCGCTATATGTATAGTAATCAAATTCACAATCAAAAAAGTAATCAAAAAAGAATTCACTCACGTTTCCAGAATGATTGTAATAAACTATGTTATTCATTGAAGGTGATCGTCGACTATCAAAATGTTAAATCAAGAAAAAAAATAATACAAAATTCGAAATAATTAAACTTTCTTATTATTAGGAAAAAATCTTTATTTATTGAGAAAAGTATTATTAGCTGCAAAAATATTATTTTCTGTATGTTTAATTCTGTTTGAATTAATTTATAATGAAAATTAATTTAAAAATATTTACTGCTTTTTCATTTTTAATTTCTTTTATTATGCGTAACTAAACTAAGGGGACCATCATTATTTGTCTACTGTTAGAAGAATGCCAACAGAATTATTAAGTTTGAAAATTGGGATTAAAAGTTTGTTTCCTTTTAAAAAAATGTAACTTGACCTTCAAATAGCCTTGAAGGTGATGGTCAATGTCATGGTCAATGTCATAGTAAAAGATATCCCACATAAGTTTTTCGACTTCTTTCATTTTCATGACCAAAGGCAGAGACTTTCCTTTAAAAAAATTAATTTGACCTTAAAATGACCATGAAGGTTATGATCTAGGTCATTGTTTGGACGTAAAATTTTTGCTCTTTTATTTTACGAGGTCAAAGGTAAGGCTTTCTATTCAAAATATTAAATTGACCTTCAAATGGTTTTGAAGGTCATATTCAAGTTCATGGTCAAGGTCATTTACAGAGCTGCAGAAAGGCGTTATGCAGAAAAATATGCAGACTCTCGACATCTAGATAGAAAGGCTATTAAGCGATTAGTGAGTAGAGCTGAACAAGGTAATCTGACACGAAAAAGACGCAAAACTGGCTCTAGAGAGCATATTGTACTAGGTGTGTTGGCTTCAATTACTGATGATCCCCATATTTCTATTCGGCAAATCAGTCGAATGCATGGAGTTCCAAAACCAAGTACTAACCGCATTTTAAAAAGTTTTGAATTTCATCCACACCATGTCCACCTCACTCATGGTCTTGAGATCGGAGATGACCAGCGGCGTTTAAATTTTTGTAGATGAGCATCAAATAGAATGCGCCCAGATCCTTTCTATTTCAACAAATTCTTATTTACAGACGAGGTGTGATTTGACAATATGGGAGGTGTCAATCTCCATAATCCCCATCACTGTTCCAATGAGGATTTTACCAAGTAAATCCTCATTGGCAAAGGGATCACCATGTCCAGAGACGGTGGTCATTGAATGTATGGGGAGGTTTAACCCTTTCAATACTGTAGGGACATATTGTCCCAGAGAATTTCTAATAATTACTAAAAAAATTTAAATGCTTACAAATGCATTGGGATCTGGGATTTTAGTACTGTACGGTCGTAGGCTCGTAAACAAGTCCAAACCTGTCTGCTTTGTTGCTGTTTGCTGTATGCTTTTTTTCTTTTCTATAAAATTTTGTCAGTCTAGATGTTGCTAGCAAACACTAGACACGTGTCACGCTTATTACTTACTGTGTTTTTATATGTGCTGTGCTCGGAATCGCCAAGTAGGCTATTTATAATTTTATTTTACTTATTTAGTTTGCAGCAATAGTTTTTATGAGTTTTATTTCCAAAAATAAAAATGGGACTTATATGTCCCACTCACCAATACTATTGGGACAATATGTCCCAATTATTATTTTGCAATAATCAATAAATAATATGATCATTTATTTAAATATTTGCTTTTCTCGTCAAACTAAATTAGCAATAAATATTTTGTGCTATAAATATTACATGAATTATTAAAATAAAAAAATCGTATTCAAAGGATTAATAGAAAATAATGTGACAGGTTTATTTTTTTGTAATAAGAATTTGAATGGTTCTTTTTATTTAAATATTCTCCAGAATAAAGTACCACAATTGTTAGAGGACGTCCCATTAGCCTTGAGACAAATCATGTGGTTTCAACAAGATGGGGCATCAGCATACCGTACACTACCAGTTAAGGCATTCTTGGATACCTAATATCCTAATCGTTGGATTGGTATTGGCAGCCAAGTACCATAAATGGCCAGCCAGATCACCAGATCTCACAGCGATGGATTTTTTTCTATGGGGTGTTGTAAAATAGCAAGTATCTGCGCAAGCTCCAACAACCACAAAAGACATGAAAGAAAGAATAAAAAAAGTTTTCGAATCTATCATGGTTGAAACATTAGAGAGGGTCCGTCTGAGTTTCCGTCAAAGAATAAATATGTGCATTCAAGAAAATAAACGACTAATTAAACATCTGTTTTAAGAGACGTCTTAAATGGCTGAGTTCTAAGAGTCTTTTCTTGACTGGGCGGACTCGTTGCCTTGCCTTGACTGGCTGAGTTCTAAAAATCTTTCCTTGACTGGGCGGATTCGTTGCCTTGCCTTGACTGGCTGGTTGCTGAGTCTTCCCTTGACTTGGCGGACTCGTTGCCTTGCCTTGAAAGGCTGGGTGCTATGAGTCTTCCCTTGACTGGACGGACTCGATGCATTGCCTTGACTGGCTGGGTTCTAAGAATCTTTCCTTGACTGGGCGGACTCGTTGCCTTTCCTTAACTGGCTGGGTGCTATGTATCTTCCCTTGATTAGGCAGATTTGTTGCATTGACCTTGACTGGCTGCGTATGAACAGTCTTTCCTTAACTGGGTGGACATCATGACTTGCCTTGACCGACTAGGTATTGAGATACTTCCCTTAAATGGGCGGACTTCATGTCTTGCCACGTTCCAATTCCGGCGTTTATATTACGGGTTTCCATTAAAAAAAACTAACTTGTCCTTCAAATGACCTTGAAGGTCATTGTCAAGGTCACAGTAAAGGTCACCATTGGATGTCCCCTTTGAAACCCTACAACTTTTATTTAAAATATTTTTTTCTAAAGGACATATTTTCAGAGTTATTCGCGTGAGGCGATTAAAATGGAGCACCCCATATATATATATATATATATATATATTTTTTTTGACGGCCATGGGGATCAGGTCGGCGTACAAATGATTGGTTACTGATTTAAAAACAAGTCTTTTTATTTATTATAATATAAAATTTATTTACACTAAATTTAATAATGGGCGCCAGCCCCGCTCGCTAGTGTCGCGGCACTAATTTTAGAGCTCTAGCTCGGCTAATAGATAAATATTAAAATATTAACTGACTATATTCCCCGGCTTCAAGCGGGCTCGACTTTTGTCCCGGACAGAAGATTCTTTAACTTCCCTAGACATTTTATACGAATTACGCTGCTACAAACGATCTCGGACTTTAGCTCAAGCATGAAATTGCCGCGGCACACACACTTCACACATGGAGGAATAGGGAATGACTAGTTGCTCTCTTTAGGCTACAAGTGCCTCAGTACAACTTACCTTGCTTAATTTTCAGTATATCTTAATTTGCGGCTCGAAAACAACTCATGAATAACGCACGTATACTCTCAAATCTCTTAACGAATTCTTCTAATACAATAAACACGAGCCGCAAATTTAACTGCCAACGAATATTCGCAATGGCGGCAAAATGGTTACTACGCTGATGTCTCCTAATGGCTTTAAGACAGTTATGACGCGACGTTCCATAAATGGCTTCAGGATTTATACTACTCTCTTCAACGCGGAGAGTCTTTCTTCTTCCCTTAGTATTCCACGCGTCCGCTTCTTCATAACGGTGCGCACGTCGCAGCAAGGCTCGCTTGTTACAACATACAACTTCGTAAGTGTCGTGCGCGCCGTTCTTCGTGTCTGCTACAGCTGCCCGATCTTCTCTCTTTGTCTAACTTACAGCTGTAGCTCTAAGATATACTAAACTTTGAGGATTCGTTGGTTTTAATCCAAGTCTCGTCCGATCTTCGTATTTTTATCACCTGTTCTTCGGCGTTCATGCTTCACTGGGATATGGTACTCTTGGCGGATACGTGCTTCCAAGTCTTAATATCATATTAGTAAGAACGTACCATTCTAAACTGTACAGGCTGTCCTTTCATATCGTTGACTGTGCAGTTTTTGAAGTTGCACCTTATTTCTTCTCACTACTGGTTATTGGCTACAATTTGTTCTTATTGTGCAACTCATACTAATTATATTAGGTGTAGTAAAAAGAAATCCATTATTTTTGCATTAAATTGAAGGTTTTATTTAGCATAGATAGAATGATACGATTTAGGTCAAATATGCACCGTTTTGTTCGATAACTTGTTGCCACTTTGGAGGTAATTTTATAATGCCTTTCTCGTAAAAACCCTTGTCCCTATTGTCAAAAAACTGGAACAGTCGATTTCACAATCTTCTCTTGAGGCGAATTTTTCACTTGCAAAATCATTCGTCATAGACAGGAACAGGTGGTAATCACTTGGTGCCAGGTCCGGGCTATAAGGTGGATGCATAAGAACTTCCCAACCAAGCTCCCGGAGCTTTTGGCGAGTCATTATCGATGTATGCGGCCTGGCGTTATCCTGATGGAACACAATTCCTCTCCTATTGGCCAAAGCTGGCCGCTTCTGGGCGATTGCTTCTTTCAGACGGTCTAATTGTTGACAGTACAGGTCCGAATTAAGAGTTCGGCCGTAGGGGAGCAGCTCATAGTAGATGATTCCCTGCCAGTCCCACCAAACACACAGCAAAACCTTCCTGACTGTCAATCCTGGCTTGGCCACCGTTTGCGCCAGCTCACCGCGATTTGACCACGACCGTTGTCGCTTGACGTTGTCGTAAGTGACCCACTTTTCATCACCAGTAACCATCCGCTTCAGAAATGGATCGATATTGTTGCGATTCAGCAGCGATTTGCAGATGGGAATTCGGTCCATGAGGTTTCTTTGCGATAACTCGTGTGGCACCCATACATCGAACTTCTTTTTGTATCCAGCCTTATTTAAGTGGTTCCAAACGGTTTTTTGTGCAATGTTTAGCTCCTGGGCAATCGGAACAATGCTTACGTGACGGTCGGACTCGACGATTTCCATTATTTTATCGACATTTTCGACAATTAGCCTTCCAGAGCGTGGTGCATCTTTAACGTCAAAATTACCGGAACGGAATCAACGAAACCAAAATTGCGCGTGATTGGCTGTTACAGTATTAGGACCATAAACACTATTAACATTTTCAGCTGCCTGGCTTGCGTTTTCGCCTTTATCAAAGAAAAACTGTAAAATATGGCGTATTTTCTCTTTGTTGGTGTCCATCTTTGACGCGTGCTAAAAAAATACTGAGTCAAGCAATCACAAAACTGTATCAGAAGTTTTTTTAGTACGAAATCTTATCTTTCTAACGCCATCTAGTGTAACTCGATCGCACTTTTACAACGGGAGATACACACTACTGAAGCCATCTATTGGCAAAATAATGGATTACTTTTTACTACACCTAATATTATTCGATGCTTGTTAAAATGTAACTTTAGTGTTTTAAGCTATACAAGATAACTTATTAGGCTGCTTAGTGACTGCTCAAGCACCCGTTTAGTACTTGATACTAGAGCTCAAAGGGAAGGATAGGATATATTCGGGTAGATTGAGGGAACTGAAAATAATGTAGTGTGTTTTAGCTTTTAGATGGTTTTCTTTAATGTTTCCATTAGAAATGTTGACGGGAGTACGATTTTCGTGGCACCGATCCGACTGTCGTTTCTTGGTATTTGAGCAAGAAGAATGCGAATTGCAGGAATAAAAAATTTTCGATTTCAGCTTTGTTTAGAAGTTATGGCTATTTTAACATTAAAAGTCGATTTTTTGGATTATCCTGTAGCATATAAATTGAAGCACTTTTACTGTGAATAAATGTATTTCCCTTTAATACCAACCAGGGCTGCACTCCTACACCCCGGCAGAGACTACACATTTTCATAGTTTGCAGTTTTCTCATCGAAATCGAGCCTTATTTCTGCAATTCGTTAGCATTGTAAACATTTTTTTTAAAAGTTTTTTCCTATCATCGTACGCAAAGTTCGATTACGCGCTCGCATCTGTTTTCGCGGGCATGTATGAAACCATTTAAAAAATGATTAAGGAGCTCATGGTGGTGAAAATACGAAAATTGTTAGTTTAAAATACATTAACAGAAGCTAACAGTTTTGCGTGCTTTCGCCACTATACGCGCCTCGATCGTTTTGTTTATGTTATGAATAAATTGCGCACGCACGCAGGCACTTGGCAATTGATTGTCAGACAAAATTCAAACTCAAACAGCGGAAAATATCCGGCTGTAATATTGTCAACGAAGGAAATTTTAGCCCAAAAAGTGCGATCAAGACTATTCCGCTGCAAAATCGTCGGCGAGGAAAGTAAAATTTTAAAAAATGTTGCATGGACTAACTTGCTGTAAATTTGTGGGAAAAAAAATCTCAGTTCAGGAAAGCAAAAAAAAGTATCCCACTGTAAAGTTGTCAGCAAAGAAAATAACAGGAGAGTGATTATGCAGTAAGAAATCATTTTTCACTTCATCTTATCACATGATGAAGTGAAAAAATCTTATCATGATACGTCTTTGTTTATATCAGAAATAGGGATTCCTATTTAAAAAAAGTTTAATTAAGGATACAAAATTTAATTAATTGTAGGAGGCCCTAATTCGGATAATTATAGGTTTATTTGTTACGAGGTCTGTCCGAAAAGTATCCGACCTACCTTCATATATCCGCGCTGAGATTTTTCGTCATTGGGCAAATGGCATCCTTTAAAGTAGTTTCCATTTGATTGAACAACGCACTTCCAGCGGTGTTTCCAATTTCCGAAGCAGTCCTGGAAGTTTTTTGGAATAGCTCTTAGTTTTCTCGTCCCATTATCTTCAACCGTCTTTTTGTCGTCAAACTGGTGTCATTTGAGCAGTTTTTTCCAATTCGGGAACAACCAAAGTCACAAGGGGCTATAATGAGACTGTACGGAGGTTGGCGAAGCACTGAGATATTGTTTATCATTAAAAATTGCTGCACAAGATTCGATGAGTGCGCTGGCACATTATCGTGATGGAGAAGCCAGTTACCACTTGACCAAAAAATGCGGTCGTTTTCTTCTCATCGCACCACGCAATCGGTTCAGAATTTCAACGTAATAATCCTTATTAATCGCCTGATTTCTCAGTGCATATTCGTGGTGCACATCACCTTCATAATAAAAAAAAAACAATCAGTATTGACTTGATATTGCTCTGACATTGTTGTGCTTTTTTCGGCCGTAATTCGGACGTAAGCTTCCACTGTGAAGATTGTTGTCTCAAGATCATAACCGTAAACCCATGATTCATTACCAGTAATAACTTTTTTAAGCATATTATTATCATTACTAATCATTAAAAAGTTATCCTGAGCGATTTCTAAGCGAAGCTTTTTTTGCTCTACACTGAGCAGTTTCAGAATGAACTTCGCACACACGTGTATCATTTTTAAATTTGAGGTTGAAATTTCCCAAATGATATTTTTTAATATTCTAAGATCATCTATTAATTCACGCACAGTCAAACGTCGATCTTCTTCAATCGCAAGCCGCACGCGCTCGATATTATCCGGTGTTGTTGTCGTCGAAGGTCAACCAGAAAGAAGATCACTATCGACAGATGTGCAGTCACTTATAAAACAATTATACCATTCTTTTATTTGTGTTTTGCCCATATACTCATCCCCAAAGGTTTTCTGCATCATTTGAATAGTTTCTGAACTAATTTTTCCGAGTTTGAAGCAAAATTTGATGCAAATTCATTGATCTGATCTTTCAGTCATTTTTAACAATAGCAAAATCCGACGAACCCAAAAAGGGCTTTGTAAACAAATACACGCTGCGCATAAACTATACGTCCTGTAGGTATCGGCAAACAAGCGATAAGTTCACGAGGCTTTGCTGTTGACGTTTATGCCTCGCAGAAGTCGTTCAAACATTTTTACGCAAAAATATAAAAAAAGGTCCGATACTTTTCGGACAGCCCTCGTAATTCGTGATAACTCGCTGTAGGGATATATAGGCGTTCAGTTTGGCGGGAATGAGAAAGATAGCGCGAACAAGACGTGCTGTACGCACGTGAGAGCGAGAGAAAGAGAGATAACTCGCATGCGCAAGCTATCGCGCGATACACGCATCTTGTAAGGCTACTCCGATAACAGTGAACAAGCATCTGAAATACGTCATCTCTAGGCATATCATCATCATAGCATTCCGTCGGGAGATTGGATACGAGCGTACGTGAGTGTGCGTTGTGTGCACGTTGCGGCCTGGAAGTGTATGCCAGCACGCGGTTCATAAGTTAAGGTTGGGCAAGAAGCATGGCACACGTTAGGTTTAGTTTGCTTGGTTTTCCATTCAGGGTTTTAGGCACAAATGCAAGACAAGACCGAGAGCAGCCTCTAGAGAACTAAGGGTGCACTTAAAGCTGCGACTTTATTGTGCGCGGAATGGGCGAAGAGCAGTAAGCGCAAATAGTGAAAACTTACTCTAGCTGCGCGCTGCGCAAATAGCGAGGTGAGCCAGTACGCATACACAAAGCGCGTTTTCCACGATTCGGCATATTTCGTAGCACAACCTTGCAAGCGATAAATAATTGAAATAAATATTGTTAATTTTATTTTATTAAATTAATAGTTAAATAAATAGTAGAGTTGTACATGTATATGCATACCCTATTGATCCTCAGGAAGGATTGATTGATTGATTGAAATTTTATTAAAGCTACGGAGTATAACCCCATAAAGCCCAAAAAAATAAAAATTACAATGTGATTATAACGTTATAAACTAGTTAACAGTAAACAAATTGAACAAATTAACCCATTAATGGCCATGGCCAACCCATGAGCCTGAGCACCCCGGAACCAATCTTAAACAGGACATTAGCCCTAATTATGCAAGAATATGGCAAAATTCCGGAATTTGCAATGTTCCTTAACAATTATTGTTCAAACAAATTATGCAAAATTCACTTTTAAAAAAATCTGACAGCGGAAATGGATTTTACGTCAAAAATTATTAAAGGAATGATTATTAGTTTTATGATAATCCAATTCGATAAGTAATAATAGCGTTATAAACAAATAATAAAATGGACTTGCCGCAAGCATATGGACCCCGGTGCCCATGGCCAACCTATTAGCCTGAGCACTTCGGAAATAATGTAAAACAGGACATTGGCCATAAATATGCAGGTATATGGCGAAATTCCGAATTTTGCAATTTTTTTTAACAATTATTATTTAAATAAATTATGCAAAATTCATTTTTTCGAAAATCTAACAGCGGAAATGAACTCTGATAGATTTTTAAAAAATGTCATTCAGTTTTTCAAGATGTACATTTCTCTCTTTCCTGTATTACATTTGTACCCCCGACTTTAGTTAGTTGATTCTATAAAATCCACTGTCCCAGAGTGTGCCACGAGGAGGCAGCCGTAAGATTTACACTCCATTTGTCTTTTTTTTTTAACTTTTGAATTTTTGAATTTTTTTTTTTATAGTTTTTTTGAGAATTCTAAAGAATAGTAAAACGCAAAACACTTTTACTATGACAAAAAGTTATAACATCATTATTGTAAAAGACGGGTGGAAATGTGATCCTTGCACAATCGTAACTGACATAAGCTACAAAATTTTTCAGTTTTTCTTGAACAATCTGTACCATCTACTCTCATCATACAGGTACGTTTGATGCCTTGAATTATTTTATGTGCAACATGTTTGCATTCGGAATCTATATTTTTTCTCTTTGGGTTCTTCCTTGATTTTGTAAATCAATCCAACAAGTAATCTACTATTTCAATAGCAATATCCAGAGTGCCTTTTTTATTTTCTAGATTGATACGAGGGTGGTCTGAAAAGTTTCCGACCTAACACAGATACAAGACATTTTTTCTTAATTTTTTTTTTTATTTCTCAACATAGTCTCCTTGCAATTCTACACACTTTTCCCAGCGATGCTTCCATCCTCTTCAACCCATCCAAATAATACTCGGTGTTCTTCTCTGCAAAATAACTGTTCACGAAGGTGATTACCTCCTTATTTGACGAAAATCTCTGTCCTCGGAGTGCAATTTTCAGATAAGGGAACAAAAAGAAGTCGCTTGGGGCTAGGTCTGGTGAGTAAGGCTGATGGTCAAGCAGCTGAAACCGTAATTCGTGGATTTTCGCCATGGCAACCGCTGAGGTGTGAGACGGCGCGTTGTCTTGGTAAAACAGGATTATCTTTTTCTGCAAATGTGGACGTTTTTCCGCAAGTTCTGCCTTCAGCTTGTCAAGTAATGTTGCGTAGTATGCTCCTGTAATGGTTTTTCCTTTTTGAAGATAATCTTAAAATAACTTTATGACTATCCCAAAAAAACAGTCGCTATCACTTTCCCAGCCAAAAAAACAGTTTTTGCTTTTTTTGGAGCCGGTCCCCCCTTTGCAGTCCACTGTTTTGACTATATTTTGTTTCGGGTGTATACTGGTGCATCCAAGTTTCATCTGCAGTAATTAATCGGCGCCAAAACTTGGATTGATTGCGCTTAAACTGCGCAATAGAGCGTTGGAAATGTTCATTTAAACACGTTTTTGATCTAACGTGAGCAAACGCGGCACCCAACGTGCGGGCAGCTTTCTCATGCCTAAATCGTGATTTAATATGTAGCAAACACGTTCTTTGAACATGTTCATAACCTCTGCTATCTCTCTCACTTTAATTCGGCGGTCGTCTAGCACCATTTGATAAACTTTGGCGATGTTATTGTCAATGGTTGCAGTTTTTGGACGTCCCGAACGTTCATCGTCTCCCAAGCTCTCACGGCCACGTTTGAATTCAGCTGCCCAAAATTTCACTGTGGTAAATGATGGTGCAGAGTCCCCATACACAGAGTTCAACTCGTTTTTAATTGGCGTAGACGTATTGCCAAAGTTCATCAAATGGTGCTAGACGACCGCCGAATTAAAGTGAGAGAGATAGCAGAGGTTAGGAACATGTCCAAAGAACGTGTTTGCTACATATTCAATCAAGATTTAGGCATGAGAAAGCTGTCCGCACGTTGGGTGCCGCGTTTGCTCACGTTAGACCAAAAACGTGTTCGAATGAACATTTCCAACGCTCTATTGGTGCAGTTTAGGCGCGATAAATCCAAGTTTTGGCGCCGATTAATTACTGTAGATAAAACTTGGATACACCATTATACGTCCGAAACAAAAACACAGTCAAAACAGTGGACTGCAAAGGGGGAACCGGCTCCAAAAAAAGCAAAAACTGTTTTTTCGGCTGGGAAAGTGATGGCGACTGTTTTTTGGGATAGTCATGGAGTTATTTTAATCGATTATCTTCAAAAACGAAAAACCATTACAGGAGCATACTACGCATCATTACTTAACAAGCTGAAGGTAGAACTTGCGGAAAAACGTCCACATTTTCAGAAAAAGAAAACCCTGTTTTACTAAGACAACGCACCGTCTCACACCTCAGCGGTTGCCATGGCGAAAATCCACGAATTACGGTTTCAGCTGCTTGACTATCCACCTTACTCACCAGACCTAGCCCCAAGCGACTTCTTTTTGTTCCCTCATCTGAAAATTGCACTCGGAGGACAGAGATTTTTGTCAAATGAGGAGGTAATCACCTTCGTGAACAGTCATTTTGCAGAGAAAAACGCCGAGTACTATTTAGATGGGTTAAGGGGTTACCCCAACTTGCGACTTTGAAAAAATCGATTTTTTGTTAATTGCATTTTTTTGAAGTAAAAGTATCTGAGAATATGACCTGGAAATTTCAAGTCGATCCGAACAAAATTGACTGAGATATGAGCGTTGAAAGAGAAGAATCCGTTGTGTAAACAACCGGCTAGTTTGACACCTGGCACGCTCGACCCTCTCGACGGTTTCAGTCGATTGTTCGATGACAATGGTCGTATACCTGGCATTTACAACGTTTATATAATACACTGGAATTTGTAGAAACGGAATTCCGTTGCCTTTTATCGTTTAAATTCGTCAGTGTAGCTTGAAAGTTCAACTATATGAGACGTATTTATTTCCGCCGTTCACAATATTATAAGCGCAGTTTTTATTTATTTTAAATTTAAAAATGAATCAAAAAAAGGTTCGCGAGAAACAAGAAGCAGTGAAAATTTACGGAAATCTTGAGCAAAAAAAAGGAAGGGTATTTTTAACCCGAACCTGGCCGAATCGGAAACTGAAACTTTCAGCACGTCTGCGAAAAACTGAAAGATAATATTGATATGATTGTGAATCAAAGTCTGAATATTGAATATCGCATTTTAAACTTTTGTGTTGTGTTTGCTGCAATTTCAAGTTTAGTGAAGTGCAAAACGTGTAATGGAAATATTAAATTTGAAACTGCAAATGCAAGAGGACTAGGCTTCAAAGTCGTTGTGAAATGTGACTCATGTGCAGATAATTTGATACCATCTTCTCCTTTTGTGGCACATTCGTATGAAATAAATCGTCGATTTATATTCACTATGAGAGTTCTCGGCATAGGATTGGCTGGAGCACAAATATTTTGCGGACTTACGGACATGCCAAGGTTTCTTACCGAGAATACATATTCAATAATTTTGAAAAGTATTTATGAGTCTCTGAAAACATGTGCAGATGTAATATTTAAAAAGCCGTACGAGAAAAAATTGAAAATACACTTAAAGCAGCAGAAGATGCAACTTCTAAATTGACAGTTTCCGGAGATGGATCCTGGAAAAAACGAGGATATTCGTCGTTGTTCGGAGTTACATCAGTCATAGGCTACTACAGTGGAAAAGTACTTGATCTCGTGGTAAAAAGTGCGTATTGTAAAATGTGTGAATCGTGGAAACATAAACTAAATGATGCGGAATACGAACAATGGTATGAAACACACGAAGATAACTGCAGTGCAAATCACGAAGGCTCCTCGGGAAAAATAGAGGTGGGCTCTATTATCGAAGTCTTCAAGCGTTCAATAGCAAAATATAATGTCCTGTACCGATACTATATTGGAGACGGAGATTCAAAGACGTACACTGGGCTATTAAAGTCTCATCCTTATGACGACGTAGAAGTTATAAAAAAAGAATGCATCGGGCACGTCCAAAAGCGTATGGGATCCCGTCTTCGTAATTTAGTAAAAAAAAACAAAAAGCTTGGTGGTAAAGGACAGCTGACAGGAAAATTTATTGACAAGCTCACTGTGTACTATGGACTTGCTATTCGACGCCATTCTGCTTCTGTTCACGATATGCATGAGGCAATATGGGCGACCTTCGATCATTACAGTTCAACCAATGCAAAACCACACCATGAGAGATGTCCAACCGGTGAAGAATCGTGGTGTTAATATCAACGAGCTCAGGCGAGAAACGAGGCTTTCCAACACGATTACAGACCACTTCCATCAAATGTATTGGATGCCATCAGACCTATATACGACGGTCTGAGTTAAAAAACTTTACTCGAAAGATGCGTCGGTGGCTTCAATCAAAATAACAACGAAAGCTTTAATCAACTTATTTGGAAAATCAGCCCAAAAATCGTTTTGAGTGGAGCAATCGTTGTAAGTTTAGCAGCTTATATTGCCGTTGGACTATTCAACGAAGGTTCAAAATCATTATTATTTTATTTGAACTCAATCGGAGTAAGCTGTGGATACAACGCGCACGAATATGCTGATAAAATGGACGAAGCACGGATTGCACTGGCAGAGAGACGTGCGGCCGAGAGCACTCGTGAAGGAAGAATGTTACGAAGGCAACACGAAATTACCGTTTTGCAAGCGGCATCGTCGGCGGAAGAACTTCTGTATGGACCCGGAATAGATGACTCTATGTAAGTTTACAAAAAAAATTATTTTCTTCGTGTAAACTGAAATTAAAACTTAAAACGCGTTTTTCTCGAAATGGCATTTCTGAAGTCGGTGACCAAGATTACTCGAACACTAATAAACCGATCTTCTTGAAATTTTGCAGGCTTATTTAATACATAAAAATGTAGTCTTGAATCGTTCGATTTTTTGTTTCGAAAAAAAATAGCCGTTTTATAGCCAAAAGACGGCCGTTTTTTTTCGTTAAAATCGAACCATTAACTTTGACTGTCCGCCATTTTGTAAACAATGAATATTTTTTTAAATCCTTCGATTAAAGACTAGTTTATACTTATATTTAACTAAATCTATCCACATTTTTTGTTTCAGATGATCCACTTCGCCGCAATGTTGGTCAACGCAAACTGTATAAATAAAAACACTATTTCATTGGCGGCCATTTGCCACTTAACAATGTAATATTTTGCAATAAAAAAATTACTGAAAGTTCTTCAAGATGTTTTATTTAAGATAATATAATAATCGTTTAAAAAAGTTTTGTAGTTTTCTTTAAAAAAATTCATGAAAAAGGCCTTTTTGTTGAGCTACAAGTGGGGGTAACCCCTTAAAGAGATGGGAGCATCGTGGCAGAAGTGTGTAGAATTGCAAGGAGACTATGTTGAGAAAAAAAAAAAAAAATTAAGAAAAAATGTCTCGTATCTGTATTAGTTCAGAAACTTTTTAGACCACCCTCGTACAACACGTTAATATAAAAATATGATTCAAAGTATTTTCACCTGGATGATCAAGGAAAGAATGTTATTTAATTTATATAAACAGTTTAGAAAAATTTGAAATTTCATGGCATGTTAGCATTGGTAAGGAATTTTGTTCAGTTTCAGTACCCATATAAATACACATGGTTTACATTACTCATTGTTTACAACGTTGTTATTATTTAACAAATTGTGTAACTATAAAACTAACAGTCATTCCTGTAGTAATTTTCGACGTGGAATCCATTTTCGTTGTCAGATTTTTGAAAAAGTGAATTTTGCATAATTTGTTTAAACAATAATTGTTAAAGAAAATTGCAAAATTCGGGATTTTGCCATATTCTTGCATAATTAGGGCTAATATCCTGTTTCACATTGGTTCCGGGGTGCTCGGGCTCATGGGTTGGTTATGGACATTAATGGGTTAACGAAGTAAAATATAAAATAGAAATAAGCGATAGTGGAGGCTAAAGTGTTGGCTAAAGGAACGGCTACGTAGAATCTAGATAACTGATCTTGGATCGTCAGTATGTATTCATGCCCGCTTTCTGTCCGCCTTATAGGCCTCACTGTGTCCATGCCAACCTTGTTGAATGGTACACCAGGCGTGTCAGTGATTACCATCGGCTGCTTGGTTTGTAAGTGTACCAGCTTTTTTAGTTGCAATCTAGACATTGCTGAATTCGTATCTGTACGTCAGTTTTGAGATTTTCCAATGGTATTTCTGTCTCATTTGATTGTAGGTCTTTATAACTCATCTGTGCCCACTGACGGATGACTTATGTAATTCATAAAATACCTCATCTCGTTTTTCGATAGGGACATATTTTTGAGTTCCTGTGCATTATACTATATTTATGTCCGAGCCCTTAAATACAGATTTTATTAATGATTCGACCTCGGTCCAATCCAGATTTTCGATATTTTTACTCTTAGCTATGCTCAGTTCCATATGATTTGCTTGTTTTAGCAAAGCTTTTAATGTGAGTTAAAAATCATGGATATTTTATTTGACCGTAGTCAGGGGTTCGGGCTGATCTTCTTGAGCGCAGAACAGAAAATAGCGTTTATATAATTTCCGCTTTATTACTTGAACTTCGCCTACGTGCAATAGTGTTTCAGATGGAATCTTGCCCAATTCTAATAGCTTCTTCGATAGAATCTTGCCAAATTCTTATAGCTTCTTCGATGGAATCTTGCCCAATTCTAATAGCTTATTCGATCCCACATCCCACGGTTTTCTGTTGCTGTCCACAAAACAAGCAACATTCCTGCATCTGCACTAGATTAGCTCCTTCGACTCCACTGTCATTTGGTTCTTTTTGAAGTACGACTTCGAGGTCGAAATGGAAGCATCAGAAAGTGTGGGATATGGGCTTCTCGTTGGGCTTCGTTTGCGATAATCTCTAAAGATTTTATTCGACTTTTAACAGACGAATATTTTGGCAAGTTCGATGGCTTGGCTTCAATCCCACTGTCAGAAACATCGCTTTCGTAATAGTTAGGCTTCAGCGCTCGACTCTTTCGCTTAGGTATTTCTTCTTTCAAAAAAAGCTTTACTTGTGACTTGAATTCTTCTTTTGCAAGAGGTTTTATTTCTAATTTAGTTTCCGTTTTGGATACATCCTGTAGTGATTTTGGTAAAGTCTTTTCGTTGTCTCTTTTTGCTTTCGTCCTCGTGATTACGTGGACTGAAAGAGACTCAATCGGGTTTCTTGATAGAGCATCGGCGTTGGTTTTGAGCTTGCCGGGTTTGTACATGATTTTATAATCATATTCCGATAACTTGAATCGCCATTTTTGATCACGAGTGTTTAAATCTGCCGTTTTGAACCACTCCAAAGGTTGATGATCTATGATAATTGTTATCGCTTTCCCATAAACGTAAGTTCTGAAGTTATGAACACTGTGCAACAGCGCAAGTAATTCTTTCTCATGAACTTCGTAGTTGATTTCCTTAGCGATTTTTCCGTTGAGACAATATATCACCGACTGTATATCCTGAAGCGTCGGTTGTTATCTAGGGCTTGCTCAAATCAAGCAACTGGAGCATAGGCGCAGTACAAAGCATCCTCTTTAGTACTTGGAATGATTTTTTAGCCGATATATTCCAATCAATGGTGCCCGTTTCACCACGCGAAAAACGGCCACAATACGGGCACGAAAAAGTGATTCTACTGCATGACAACGCTCGGCCTCACGTTGCCGGACCCGTTAAAACCTACTTAGAAACGCTTAAATGGAAAGTCTTACCACACCCGCCATATTCCCCAGATATTACGCCGTCCGATTATCGCTTGTGTGGCTGATCAGCAATTTTGCTTATATGAAGATATGAAAAATTGGCTTGATTCGTGGATAGCTTCAAAAGTTGAACACTTTTACCGTAACGGTATCCGAGCTCTGCCAGAAAGATGGGAAAAAGTTGTAGCTAGCGATGGTCAATACTTTGAATTATTAATTTGTAACCATTTTTTTATAATAAAGTTGCATTTTCATTAAGAAAAACAGCGAGAACTTAGTTGCGCACTTCATATATCCTTATTTTTTTCGACTACGCTAAATACGTAATCAGCTTCGGATGCGTCTAAATGGTCTAGACGTAGGGATTCTCGCATAGACTGATTCTGAATATTAAACATGTTTACTTCTTTTAGATTTATTGGTAATTCCGTTAATCTAGATGTCTTGTGGTCTCTTGTACACTGCGAATATTCAAATCATAGAGGATGTTAGCTTCAGCAATCAAAAACTGATGCTTGTGACTTATACCCTCATTATCAGAAATTTCTTCGTAATCGATTTGGGCTCTCCGGTGTCTGATTCGTCAGTTTCAGGCAGTTTTTCGATACTTTTAAAGAATCGGAGCTTGCTGGTAAGTCAAATTTCAAGGGTTTGTTAATTACGCCTACAGTTAATATTAACAATATTTCTTAAAATCAATTATGGCTTTAGTAATTTCAAAATAAGTCGCTCCAAGGATGCCTGCTTCTGGCATCTGAAATCGTCCGGCATGACATGAAACGTTGCCATAGTTCCCATTATTATCTTGGTAGTGCCAAGAGTTCGTATCTCGGCCGACTTCTTTAATCCTTAGAGGGCCGGAATGACGCCTCATGACGTTGAAAAGTTCCAAAAAGAGAATCCAAATTTACGGTCAAAACTGAAGTATCATCTAACCCTCTTATTCTAACCTTCAAATCGAAGTCATAAATTACACAGGTCTACAAAAAGAAATTTGTCTGTACTTTAAATGTTACATATGGTTTCCGTAGCATTTTTGCCTCCTGAATACGAATCCGCGGTCAGTTTTGCTGCATCATTCTACAGTCTTTCGGAAATCGCTAGAAACCTTCAGAAAAATGAAGACTTTTGAGGAATGATTGGTTCTGCACATGCGACATATGATTTCTAAAGTATTTTGTCTTCTGAACACGAATCCGTGGTCAGATTTACTTTATCACCTTTCAGTCATCAGGATCGCTAAAAATCGCTAAAAATCGCTAAAAATCGCTAAAAATCGCTAAAAATCTTCAGAAAAATGAAGACTATCACATGTAAAGAACAGACAACTTTTTTTTGTAGACCTGAGTTACGATTTTTTTTTCTGATTTGATTGCCATATACCCTGGTCTACAAGTTTGAAGTTTGATGCTGGTAATCGCCGCTAGGTGGCGACTACCCATATTTCCTTTTCTATAACTAAAACGGCTAGGAAAACATATATAGTTGCAATTGCGGTGCGGGTCAGAATGAAACCTAAATATTCTATTTTTTCCTATCATTAGTACTCAAAAAGGTGTTTTATAATTGTGCAAGTAGGAGAAAAATATAACATTTATTTATTTCTAAATACCAGTTATCAGGCTTCGATTTTTGGGTGTATTTTTGAATATGCCCATCAGCAGTGGAGAATCTGAGCCAGAGACGGACTATGATTTCGACGATAGCTATATTGAAATCGGCGATGAGAACATCAAATATGTTTCTGGTCATGAAATGTTTTATGGAAATTTTCTTTTGTCCATCGAAACATTTGAATCACGATCTAGTATGTGAGACAATATTCCGCTGAATGGAAATGATCCAATTCACTATTTTTAATTATTTTTTGATAATTACCTTCTCAATCTCATTTATGAGGAAACGAACCACTATCAACTTCAAAATCCTGAAGTAGAACGTGCCAAAATAAGTAAATAGTATGATTTGACGAAAGACGAACTATTGAAATTTTTAGCCTTATGCATCCTCATGGGACATGTGAGAAAAGGTAATTTGAAGGATTATTGGAGTACTTCTCCCATCTTATCCACTCCCATATTTTTACAAACAATGACTTGCAATCGTTATTGTCAGATTTAACGATTTTTACATTTACAAAATAACGAAATTCTATCCAATCATCCATTGAAAAAATTGAAACCTGTAATCAATTATCTGAAATCAAAGATTTCTAACGTTATAGATCCAGGACAAAAGTTTTGTATTGTCAAAAGTCTTGTTTTGTGGAAAAGGAGATTAGCTTTCAATCAATACCTACCTTTGAAGCGCTATCGCTTTAGTATAAAAATATATATGCTTGTTGATTGTGAGACTGGATTGATTTTAGATTGTATCATTTATACAGGTACGAGTACTGAATGCAAGAGTTTTGATTTAGGCGTTTCAGGAGATGTTGTTGCTTGTTTGATGGAACCCTATTTTAGAAAAGGTCACATAATATACGTTGACAATTGGTATTCCTCTCCTTTATTGACAGAATTTTTGCACGAAAACGATACAGGGTTATGTAGTACCATCCGAAAAAAAAAAGAGGATTACCTTCTTTAGATATGAAGCTCGAGAAAGGAGAAGTACAAATTGCTTATAATATGATTTGGATGGCTCTAAAGTGGCAAGATAAAAAAGAAGTATGGATGATTACATCAATACACGAGTTCGATTTAGTGAAAACGGGAAAAAAAGATTACAAGACTGGAGAGAAAAAATAAAACCATCGTGTATACTCGATTACAATAAGAATATGGGAGGAATAGATCTAATTGGCAAACAATTATTCTTGACTGAGACGATCAGAAAGTCAATGAAGTGGTATAGAAAATTATTTTTTCACTGACTTGATATGGCTCTTGTGAATGCGCATGTATTGTACAACATGAAAACTGACCGATTGCCATTTCCAGAATTTAGGTTACAACTGTTTTTAGAAATTCTCAATTTGAAAAATAAACCTACTATAAAAAATAATCTAAAACCTAGACGTCTTAAAGGAACACATTTACCTGTTCACAAGAAGAAAAAGAAAAGATGCACCTTATGTTACATACAAAAAAGAGATCCGAATCTAGATTCGAATGCAGTGAATGTTCTGTTTCATTATGTATTACTCCATGTTTTTATATTTACCATACCGAAAGTAATCTACCGTAATAAACTATAAGTCATCTTCTGGAAAATATTTTTATCAGAAAATAGAGAGATTCATAGTAAAAGGATCTGAATTTACGTAACATACATACTTACATACATATACACATACATACATAAATACATACAGACATACTCACATACATAAAAATACACCTACAGATACACTAAAATACATGGAATCAGAAGTTTGCCACGTCCACGTCGTTGATTCTGGGTAATGCCGAGGGCAAGCATTACGCAAAAAAATCAGGATTTTTTTGATCGATTTTCAAAAATCTTAAAGGTTTGCTATATTAGATATATAAACACAACTTCAATATTTTATTACAATATGACCTCAAAATCATGATTAGTGACTCCTAAAACCCCCATATACAAAAATTTAGATACAACAGTCGATTTTCGAAAGTTTCTCGCCCGCCATCTCGGATCAGCCATCTTGAATTTTCGGAATACAACCTCGGCTTAGTAATCAGCAACTCGAAAAATCCCTTGGTAATATATTAAAGATAAATATTATAATAACATTTTTTTTTTTAAAATAGTTCAATTTAACGTATGCATTATCGTTCCGGACCGGCATGACGTCATATGGCGTCATGGGGTGACTTGCCAACGTTTGACCTTGATTTGGTTCCAACTTGGGGAACTTAGAACACTTTTCTATGGAGATAATAAACTTTCGAATTTTTCAAAATACTGGCCTTCTAAGGGTTAATGAGCCACGTACTAATATGTTCACAGAGATTTTGTTATTCAGAAGCAAACTTAGTTTTATTAAGTTAGCCTCGGAACCAGTATCAACTAGAAATCTTTCAATGCTATTAGTCGGTGAATTTTGGAGTTCGATGGTCGGTAGGAGCCTTTGCGCATTGCCTACTGCTAAATTGATAATTCGATGATCTTCTATTTCGAACATAGGATCGTTATTCTGCTAAATTTTTATTGATTTTCCATCCATAATTAAATGTTTTGTTTTAAAATTGATTTTGAATTTAGTTCTCAAGAAAAATTCTGCATCTACTATTCCCGCGCTTGAAATTAGGAATATGTTTGAGACTTCTGCTAATTGAACATGGCGTTCTCCTATTTTTAATTTAATCACTATCAATGATCGGATCGGAGATGCTTCTAATCCATGAAGCTCGGGAATCTTACTGGTATCTGTTTGATCGTTACGAGGGATGAAACTTTGACGGATGATATTAATTTCCGATCGGCTATTTAACATGATGCTCGTTGTTCAATCATCTCTGCTAAATTGATTGGTGATGTACAGTATAAGTTTGCTTGGATGTGTTAATTTAATGGTATTAAGTCGCACGTTAAGTAGTCGAACCCCGTTTCGCTGTCGAGTGTCATCATATTGGGCGAGCGCGGTTGGGCTTCTGGAATCTCCTTGTTCGCGCTCTGTACACGGAGATTTTGGACGTTTCCAAACTGTGGCCGTCTCTTTTGCACAACTGGCATGTGACTGACTTATTATTTCTTCATCTACGTTAGCGGCATTTTTCAGTTTCATGATCTGATTTCTTTGTAGAACTGGTATACGATGCTTATAGCATAGCTTCTTCTGCAATTTTTAGCAGTGCCCTACTGTTTTGCATATTTGGCACTTTTTTGATAATAATGGCTGACAATCGAAGGCTGCATGTCCTAGCCAAAAGTACAGTTGACAGATTATTTGTTCACTTGTTTTTAGTTTGTAAGGACACCTATTTTCTTCGTGTCCAAAACCTTTGCAGATTCTGCACGGTGATTTGTACATACGTCATTGGCTTGCTGTATGCCCATTCAGATGGTAAAGCTGACACGATGAATAATCCGTGTTTTTTTGGTCTCTCTCTTGAAGCAGTGTTAACAGGGAATTTCTAGCTGCTAATTCTTTTTCAACTTCGACAGACTTTTTCATAATGTCTTTGGCACTGATAGCGGCAGATAATCGGTTTACAATTTCTGGTTTTGCTTTTTTCTTCAAGCAATCTACAAATAACTGTTCTGTCTCCGTTTAGGCAGCGGTGGAAATTATTCCGTCGTTGTCTTTTTTCGCGTCTAAAATCTTGTTGCTAATTATACGTAACCTGTTAGCGAAGGGTGTAACTCCTTCGTCGGTTCGCTGTACCTCACAGCCTAATCTTCTTAACAATTTTTGGAACGTTTATTTAGAGCTATAAGTCTCTGAAGTAATTGACTAACTGGGCTGCCTTGTTGAAAGATCTGTTTATCATCGTGAGCTGAGCTTCTCCGATAATTTTATTTCGAACAAGCCTTACTGAACTTCGCTCGGCGTTTTCATCCACCATTTCTTTAGCTTTCTCGCAAGTTCAATAAACTCGTTCACCGGGATATTATGCCCATCAAATCTCTGGACAAATTCGACGACGTTCTTAGGAGGAATCATACAAATCACCATGTTGTCGAAGAATGGAGATGAAATGCTTCTTGTTTCCGAATATCTAATTTTAGTTAAGGGGGGAGAACCATTTGGAACCTTCAAAAAATCGAATTTTTTTTTTGCTTTAAAAGTTACTTTAATATGTTTAGAATCCAAAAAACTTCATGACTTAGGCCAAAACTCAAAGCTCCCGGAGATAAAGCCAATTTCCGAGACCCCCGTCCATTCACTCCAAGAGCCGAGCGCAGGTATACGAACTAAAGAGCAGCGGGGAGCCCTTTTATTCAAAATTTCTGCAGGCAATGTTTTTATAAGTAACACCATAAAGCACCCTCTACCCCTTCAACCTGATGTACAAAGCATATTTTACCCATATTCAACGATTTAAGTAGTGACAATTTATTAATCAGGTACTTAGGAGGCTACACGCAGAACGCCAATGAAAGTTTCAACGCGACTATCTGGCGTTTGGCTCCTAAACACCTTCATTGCGGCTCCAAAATGGTTGAAATTGTGGCTTATTTAACAGCAATTATATTCAACGAAGGTTATTCACAGATCTTAAGAGTTATGCAAGAACTGGAGCTGCAAATCGGCAAGCAAGCTATGGATTACGGTAGCAAAGTCGATGAGCGTCGGATCGTTCCGCAAGACGGGCGCAGCCTTCCCTCGACGAGAGAGGCTCGGTAGGCGCGAAAAAAGGAGAGGATGGAGCAAAATGCCTTTTTTTAAGAAACTAAAGGCCTGCTGTATGGAGCTCGCATAGCAGATTAGACCGTAAGTAGCTTTATTAAACATTTTTCCGTTACCAAAACTTTGAACGCGTTTTTCTCGAAACTTCTTTTTTTTTTCACTTTTTTTTTCAGTGCCAACGATTGCTCAGAGACTATTAAACCGATCGGGCCAAAATTTTGCATACGTTTTCACAACATATGATACCACTAGGCAAACCTACAAATATTAGAAATTTCTCTAAATTAACATTTTTTATCAGCAAAAAAAAATTTTTTTTCGAGAATACCGACTTTTTTGATTTGATGTCTGCCATTTCTATAATTCTTAACTTATTATCAAAAAATTAGCTTTACCGAGTAACTACAGGCATATACTGACCGCATCCTTTTGCATTTGTTTCAGATCATATTTTACGGCACTACACTTAGCACCGTAAAAAAATGGTTCCGCGACCATGTGGGTTCATCATGCTATATCTCCGTCAATTTTTAATATTTTCTTATTACTAAAAATGAAAAACGCTCGCTAAAATAGGTATAATAAACTGTGAATATTTCAAAGAAATCCATCCATTTCTTCTTCTTCAAAAAAATTCCAAAAAAACTGCTCAATTTCGAGGTTCTAAATGGTTGTCTCTCCTTAACGAGTCAAATGATGAGGATAAGGTTTCTTCACTTGTGTTTCCTATAAGCTTTTTGGGAGTTGTAGGCATGAGTTCGCTAGTGGTGAAAGAATTAAACGTCTCGATTTCGTTCTCGACCAGTCATATGATCGATAGGATAACTCGAAACAGGGGATATTCATTTATAATATCCCCTGTTTCGAGTTAGTTAGTTGTTCTGTTTGTTAAACATAACGCAAAACAAGGCTAATTTATTATTTACTATAATTTTTTTCTTTTCTTTAACAAAATATCTTACTTTTCTATTGTTATTATTCTTACAATAAAGCTTTGCTGACTTTGATAAATATTGTTTTAAAAAGATTTTTTTTTTCATTTTAATTTATTACTATTTATTTATTATTGTGCAAAGGGATTTTAACTGTTTTCATGAAAGAGGAAAAAAAATGTCTATACATTTGTATATCAAGCAATAATTTCGTATTCTTCATATTCGAAAGTTTAAGCATTTATTTTATTTTATATATACAAAAAGTTTGATTCAGAATGTATTTTTACGGTTAATATGGACTTTCTTTCCAGCAATGTATATCTATATATGGCTTTTCTCTAATTTTTTACTTTATAATTTCTTTGTCTCCTTCTTGTTTCTTCCGTTCCCTGACGTCACTTCCTATATATATATATATATTGTAACGGGGTGGTAGTTTTAAGGTGAACCACAACCGGACCAATTAACCTCGGGGGACGCGCAATTCGCGGAAGGCGCGAAACCAATGCGTAGTGCCCCCTTCTCGGCTGTTATAGCCTATGACGACGTTGCTTCTATGTCCAGGCACGAGAAGCCGTCTTTCGGACCGTACTTACCCGCTACAACGCCGCGTAATCGTCGTTGCGCGGCTCGTGTGTCGTCCTTGCCCAGCTAGTTGATGTCTCGGAGAGGGCGATATTTGGGAGGGAGACTGGAATTTCTTCGTGGAAAGAAAGAAGTCGAAAAGAGCAAAAAGCGGAGTAAATGAAAATAAAAGAAAAATATAAAATACTTTATAAAAGAAAACGTGACAAAATAAATTTACAAAAATAATGAAGAAATTTAAAAAAGCGAGAAAAAAAACAATAATAAAAAAAACAAAGAAAAAGGAGAAAAAAAAAAGAAAGAATGAAAACTCAAAAAAAAAAAAAAAAAGTTAAAATAAATAAAATAATTTAATAATTTAACAAATAAGAAAAGAAAATATAAATACAGGCGAAAAATTAATAATCAACAAAATAAATATCTTAATTAAATCGCACGAGAAGCGCAAATAATAAAAGGTGAGCGCGCTATTCTGCGCGAACAGGCTCTATACGCTAAAGTCACGACTATTCTATCCGTTAGCGCGTACCGTATTTTTCCATCCAAGATCATCACGTTACCGAAATTCAACTTGGCTCGCGGAACGCGGACGCGCGCGAGATATAAATTTGCGCTGAGTACAAAGTGTTCTCCGTGAAATTCTATATATACTGTCTGTCAAAAAAGCACCGGGAATTTTAAATTAAAACAACATTTTTACGTTTAATAATTAAAATTTATTAGGTCGCCTTTAAAATAGGCTCCATTTGCTCCGATACATCTATGCCAACGGCACTTCCAATTATCGAAACATTTTTTATACTACTGTGATCAAAAAGTAAGGTAAATTGTCATTTAAAACTCCCGGGCATTAGGAAGGCAGGTAAATTTTTTTTCCTAGGTTGGTAGGACTGTCGATAACATTTACCAAGCGTCTGTTTGTCAAAAGGTTTAATTATCTCCGAGTTACACGTGTTTTTGTAAACAACAAAAAGTGAATTTTTCGATTTTTACAATAGATGATTTTGTTAAGCAAAAAACTTGCATCAAATTTTGTTTGCGGAACGAATATTCTTGTGCGGACACGTTGAAAATGTTGCGGAAGGCCTTTGGTGATCAAACTATGGCACAAAAAAACGTTTATAAGTGGTACAACGAGTTCAAAGCGGGCCGAGAACGCGTTAAAGACAAACCGCGCTCTGGACGACCATCAACGTCTACCGACGAGGGCCACGTCCAAAAAATCAAAGATTTGGTGCTTGAAAATCGTCAATAATATTAAAAATGTCCAAAAAAGTGGTGAATCAACGTAATTTTCAGCCTACTTTTTCAGGTTTTTTTTTAAAAAAATGGAAAATTAAAAAGCTGCTCCTTTAAGGTAATAAATATATTTTTGTTTACATTTTCAGTTTCTAAAGTATTTTCATTGAATATTAAAAATAATTTATTCAACAGAACTATGATAAGTGATACTGAAACTGATGATACTGACGAAGAAATCGATCTCATAAAATCTACAGTTTCTAATTTATCTGATCCCATAGATTTAACAAATATATCTGTAGAAATATCTCATAATGCATGTGTCTTAACTGAAATGGATTCTGTTATTTCTATTGTAAGATTAGAATTATTTATAAGTTTTTTTTAAATTTATAAATGAGTAATTTATAAATTTGTATAAATGAGTATGAATTTTTAAAAATATATTCACTTGTTTTTCTTATAGAGCAGCTCGAATGATGATTGTGGTAATTTTAAAGAACAAGAAACATTAAATAATAACAAGTCATCAGTCTAGTATAATAACTTTTCAAGTACAAAAGAAAATAATCCTATAAGTCTAAACGTATCTTATGATACACTAGTTAAATCAAAGAATTTCATCTATTGTATTGATGATTCTATAGATGCAGAAAGTAATAATGATTCTAAAAACTTTTCAATTTCAAAAAGAAAAAACACTTTGAATATTCAAAAACCGAAAATTGTAAATAATAGTGAGCTTAAATCAAGCACCAAAGTGGAAGATAATATTGGTATTGATAGCGATGCTGATTTTGATACATTAATAGATGATGTTTTTATTACTGATGAAGAAAACAATTTACCAGTATTACAGTATAAAAGAATATTAAAAAAAACGAAAACTATTAAAAAACCTATGAAAAATATTCTAGAAAGTAATAGTTCATCTAATTTGTTATCTGCAGAAAAAGAAATTAATTCTTTAAATAAAGAATTAATATTTTTGAAAAATATATTACCAAAAATAAATGAAGCAGTAAGTCTTAAAAATATATCATTAAATGAATCTTTAGATTTTAATGTAAATGTAAAACCATTGGGTTTCAATGAAGATTTAGAAAAATGGATTGATCTTACTAAAAATGATCCTTTAATTTCTTCTAGTACTTTGGCTGTAAGTTAAAATGAATAAACGAATAATATTTATTATATAGCATTTACAGTATATTATTAGTATATAATTTATTAAAAAATCATTTATGTTTCAGATATCAAAAGAAAAATTAGAGGCAGGAAGGGATGATCTCAAAGATATTCAAGTAGAAATATCAGAAAATTTTTTTACAGCTTTTGACAAAATTCCTATCATAGTATTAAAAAAGTTTCCCGAAATTGATGCTGAAATATTTTAACGATTACGAAGTTTATATCAAAGAGTAAAAGCAAAAATACGACAAACAGATAAAAAATTAGAAAATATTAATTCTCAAGAAAAACAATGTGATACTCAAATAATAGAAACCAAAAATAAATTTCAAGATTCTCACAACACATCATCGAATTATTATGAAGATTTAAATTATATTTCAGAAAAACTTACGCCTCCATTTAGTTATAATGAAAAAAATTTTACGGAACAAAAACTAAGCGATTTTGATACTAATATCAGCAACAAAAGTATAATTCGACATTTGCTAAATAATAGTCCTTGTCAAAATTTAACCTTTTCAGCCCTGACTTTTTTAGAGTATCACAATTCTCGTCACATTCTTCATTCAAGGGTTTTTGGGGTCGCTGATTACGAATCTGATGTCAGATTTTCAAAATTCGAAGTGGCGGATCCAATATGGCGGACGACTTATTTAAAAATTGATACAATTGGCCTGAAATTTAATACTCGGAGGTTTTTGGGGTCGCAGATTACGAATCCGAAGTCAGATTTTTAAAATTCAAAATGGCAGATTGAATATGACAGACGACTTATTTAAAAATTGGTCCGATTGGCCTGAAATTTGTTACTAGGGGGTTTTTGAGATCGCGGATTACGAATCTGGTGTTAGTTATAAAAAATACAAAATGTTGGATCCAACATGACGAATAAAAAAATCAGGTAATTTAAAAAAACTAACATCGGATTCGTAATTAGCGACCTCGAAAACCTCCGAGTAACAAGTTTTAGACCAAATGAATAAATTTTTAAAAAATCGCCTACGCTATTGAATCCGCCATTTTTAATTTTGAAAATCTGACATTGGCTTCGTAATCAGCGATCTCGAAAACCCCTGAGTAACAAGTTTCGGGTTAATTGGATCGATTTTTAAAGAAGTCCCAACATATCACATCCGCCATTTTGAATTTTGAAAACTATGAAAATCTGACATTAGATTCGTAATCAGCGACCCCAAAAACCCCCGAGTGTTCATTTTTATGAGCCTAGCTCCACGTAATTCGATAATTTGCTATTTTTTTGAAATTCTTGCCAAAAACATTCATTTGTTTATGTTGTTATAACTACAAAATTGTTATTAATTTTTTGCACTATAAATTTTTTTTGCAAAGTAGAATAAATTTGTGGACCGTTGGCGTTTGGAAATCAAAAAAATATTCATTTTTGACAAAGTTATGAACGTTTGAACGCAAAGGTGGTTTCGATCGAAACCACTGGGGCTGAAAGGGTTAAAGTCTAGTAATTTATTAAAGTCTCAAGATTTTTCATTTAATCAAAAAATAAATCAAAATGATAAAATATCTCAAAGCCCTAAAATATTTACGACTCCAAATCAGAAAAAAAGTTGCTTTCAATTGAAAATGCCCATAAAGGCAATTATAGATTTAAAATTTTCCAAACAAATAGAAGAAATGATGGAAAAAAATGAATAAGTTAGGAATAGCAATTGTACCCCAGATGAATCAAATAGATCAATTTTACCAACTAATGATATAAAATACTGAAATGGAATAAAAAATAATGTGGAGCATAATTTTCAAGTGAAAAATTCATCTTTACAATCTCGTGAGTTTAAGCTTGCAAATAATTCAAAATGGAAAAATAGAGATAATAAAGATAATAATAGTTCTGATAAAAAATGTAGTGAACAAAATTTAATAGAAGAAAAACACAGTTCGAATAACTTTGAGGCAGTACCTCAAATGTCATGGAAGAACTTCGGTAATTTGATTTAAAAATTATATAGCATTTGATTAAAATATATTTTTAATTTATAAAATTTTATATTATATATGATGAGTTTAAATTTTATTCTAATTCTTATAAATTAGAGAAATCATTAACTCAATAGTTGAATGAACTTCCAAATTTAGATATAAATGAAGTTAATATAATTACATCTTCAGTTTATAAGTTATCTGAGTTAATAAATAAAAATAAATCCTCCGAAAATTTTTAAAATAATAATAAATGCAATTTTAATAAAAATGAAGAAAATGCTCAGTTTATTGGAAATTTTCAAAATGACGGTACATATGGAGATTTTGACAGTCTTCATTATTCTCATTCCAGAGAAATGATGAATGTTAGTTAGCTTTTCAAATATTTATTAGTATAAAATATTCTTGATAATGACTAAGCACTTTTTATTATCAAGAGGCGCACTAGCGGCTTGTTGGCAAGTAGCAGTATATATATAAATATATATATGCACGGGCACGGGCGCAAGCGCCTTATATACAGCTCATTTGCCTTTTTATAACCTTGTTTTTTTTTTAATATTGAAGCTAAAATATTTTAATACCATTCATATGAGAATCTATATATCTGTATATTTAATAACTACAAAAATTTTCATAAAAAATGGGTCTTTCATGATAAATAAGGACTTTCTTTCATACTATGTATATCTATATATATGGTTTTCTCTTATTTCCTTATTATTTTATGTTTGTCAACTTCCTGTTTGTTCTTCTCCCTTACGTCACATCCGATATATATATATATATATATATATATATATATATATATATATAATGTATGTACGTCAAGGCGAGCGCGCCTGCGCGTAATGCACGTGTCATGTTTACAACTTGTTCAGCTTTTGATAGCCTCGTCGTTTTTCTTTTTCATAAAATCAGCAGTATTTATAGTATTAATATATGAAAAGGTATTATGTTAAATATTCTGCTTCGTATATAAAATTGATTAATCTTTTAATAATAAAGATGGCATTAATTTTTAATTTAGCTTAGTTCTTTAAACTATTAATTTAGTTCTTGTTAAAATAAGTAATGTTATTATTTTAAACCTCTTAATAACAGTATACCAGTAATAAGTGTTTATTGCAATCAAGATTTGTAATGTATTAATTTTGTGGTCATGAAAATGTTTATGTGGTTATAATAATATGGTTATAATAATAATGTGGTTTGATAATAATGTGCTAAAGAAGAAATTCCTGCAACTGGAATTTTAATTTATCAACGATTGTTAACCATTTCATTAAAGAATATAATCTTTAGAACAACTTTAAAAATTTGCATCATTATAAAGTTCATTAGGTAAGCATCATTTTAAATTTTATTATTAAATATATACTTTAAATATTTAATTGTTCTAATTATTTTGTCAAATGTTCTTAAATAGATAAATAAATAGGATATAAAAATATATTTTTTTATAAAAATAATTAGAACTTTTTATAGTTAAGATTGATTATCTATTATTGAGTAATGCATGTGTTTTATTTTTTTTTATATTAATTTAAATATATATGTAAGGAAGTTTACTTCCTTAGATTTATATGTAGTAATATTTGAATATCAGCGCGCTCTCAAGCGAGTCGATAAGGTAGCACGCTGAACATGCGAATGAGCAGTGCGGTGATAGAAAGCTCGAAGGCAGTGCAATCACAGAAAGTGTGAAGTCACGATACAATTTATAAGTTAGCATAATATAATAATTTAAAATTGTGGAAATTATCTAAAATTTAGGGTAAAGAATAAACATCGAATGTAGTTTCTTTGTTTATTTCAGAGAAATAATTCGTGTTTAATCCATCTAACCCTTGAATTTTTATAATCGAGTAGCACTCGATATAAAACTACATTCTCGTTTACAAGTACAAAGATGGATAAGCTACAGTTTGAGTTCAAATGTGTGGCTGCTGCCGACACAAAATCAAACACAATAATCATAACCTCAATCATAACACAAGAAAATAGACGTTTTGTGCTACAAAGCGATGACCAGTTTGTAGCAAAACACACAGCATTAACAACCACAACTGCATTTACAAAGGTAAAAAATAGTATAAATAAAAGGCACCAAACAAGAAAAATATGGATTACCATGACAGAAAAAATAAAAGATGTCTACTTTGATGAAGATGGAAACATACAATTTAATAATACTTTTCTAGAAGAAATAAGTGAAATTGATAAAACAACATTAGATGTAGAAAGTCCAATGATAAAGTTACTAAAAAACTAATTGAAAATACACAGAGAACTGAAGAAAAAAGTTTGTCAAGAATAACCTAAGATTTTATAATTGAAAAATTTAATAAAAAGACTGCAAATGCCACTCAGTGGTTAGCAGAATTTGAAAAAGAGTGCTACTGATTTGATATTGTACAAGACAAAAGAGAAATCGAAACATTAAAATTCTTTCTTGATAAACAGTACTTAGACTGGTACAGTAGCACTCTAATGAAATTATCCACAGATTCAGAATGAGATAAATGGAAAAAAATGTTCTGTGAAACTTTTGCAAATAAGGGATGGTCCCCAATAAGATATGCTATGTCATTCAGATATCAAGCAGGTAGTTTAATTGATTATGCAATAAAAAAAGAACGGCTACTACTAGAAATTTGAAAAACATAGACACTGGCACATTGATTGATTTAATAGCAGCTGGATTACCAAACTTTATTGCTGATAGAATAGACAGAGAAACTGTGCAATGTACGGAAGAATTATGCAACGAAATAGGAAAACTTGAGCATTTGATAAAGAAGAAACCAATAAATACAAAAGTGTTGAAAGATGACTATAAAAAGAAGATGTCATGTATTGGGTGTATAACTTTGCTTCCGCCGTTTTTTTCCGAAATTCGAGGCTTTATTGTAAAAAACTGGTTATACATTTATGATTCCAAGTATTGTCCATCGCTGGCCACTACTTTCTCCCATCTTTCGGGCAGCATACGAATCCCGCGTTGAAAAAACTGGTCATCTTTTGAATTGATCCACGAATCGATCCAATTTTTTACTTCTTCATAAGACCGGAAGTGCTGGTCAGCCAGGCCGTGTGCCATTGATCGAAACAAGTGATAGTCCGAGGGAGCAACGTCTGGAGAATACGGCGGGTGGGGTAGGACTTCCCATTTCAAAGTTTCCAAGTATGTCTTGACCACTTTCGCAACATGGGGTCGAGCATTGTCATGCTGTAAAATCACTTTATCATGTCTCTCGTTGTATTGCGGCCGTTTGTCTTTCAATGCTCGGCTCAAACGCATAAATTGCGTTTGATAACGATCGCCTGTAATTGTTTTAGTCGGTTTTAACAACTCATAATACACTACGCCGAGCTGGTCCCACCAAATACTGAGCATGACCTTGGAACAGTGAATATTCGGTTTGGCCGTCGACGTGAAAGCATGGCCGGGATATTCCCATGATTTTCTGCGCTTGGGATTATCATAGTGAACCCATTTTTCGTCCCCAGTCACAATGCGATGCAGAAATCTCTTCCGTCTTTGCCTTGCAAGCAGCTGTTCACAAACACACAAACGCCGTTCAACATCTCTCGGCTTCAACTCGTACGGCACCCAATTTCCTTGTTTCTGAATCATTCCCATGACTCTCAGGCGTTTTGAAATGGCTTGTTGCGTCACTCCTAATGATCCTGCCAATTCTTGTTGCGTTTGAAACGAGTCTTGATCAAGTAATGCCTCCAATTCTGCATCTTCGAATACCTTCTTTCTTCCACCGCCATGCTGGTCTTCGACGTTAAAATCGCCGTTCTTGAAGCGTTAAAACTACTCTCGGTACATTCTTTCACTAATAGCGGCCTCACCATAGGTACTTGAGAGCATTCGATGAGCCTCAGTCGCAGATTTCTTCATATTAAAGCAGAAAATTAAAACCTCCCGCAAATAACGAGAATTTGGCTCGTAAGCTGACATGTTTAATCGAGAATAACTTTATGATGCAGACACAAATCGACTAATATTTCGATGGCGTTATGTTTACAAATACCTAAGCTTATTGTATGACATCTATGATCTATTTATTTCAACTACCACTTACCGCTACAGCCATCTATTGCAAAACGGTGGAAGCAAAGTTGTACACCAAATAATATTTGTAAAACCAAAGGTAAAGGAACGAGATTTCACCAAGAAAAAAAATGCTAGTTTAGAAATGAGAAAATATTGGAAACAACGGAACTATTGGACTTTGAAAATTTTGAAGACCCAAAAAACTTGAAAGCACACCATTAATCAGAACCAAGGTAACCTTAAATAATGTATTAGATGTTTAAGCAGTTTATGATTCAAGATCAACAATATCTTTAATTAACTTGAGATTATTGAACCTAGATAGAAATAAAATCAATAAAAAAACAGTTTACTTGAAATCAATTAATGGTGAGAACAAAAATAATGGAGTAATAAAATTAAAAGTCAAAATAATGAAGATTTAAAATTAAGTGAATGTTTGCATTATAGATAATGTGAATTTTACAGATGATTTTTTAATTGGACTCGATTGTATAAAGAAGTTCAAACTAATACATGATGACAAACTTGAAATAAAGCAAAATAACGGTGAAGAGAAAGAAAGAAAAGAAAAGTCAACTATTCCCATTACCAAGGGTGTGACCGAGAATTTCGAAAAATATGAAAAACAAATAATTTCCACTTCTAAGGATGAACCTAAAATTACTGGTAACTCAGATGATACTGAAAATAAAAATTATAAAATAAACTTCAATGAAGATATAAAAATAGGTGATTTTGAAGCCACAACAAACAGAGTAAAAAGTGAAGAACAAGTTAAGATAGAGAATCTAATAAACAAATATGCATCAATATTTGCAAAGGATAAATATGATGTAGGTTCCGTGAAAAATTATGAAGCAAGAATAGAACTACAATTGGATAAATACTGCAGCAAAAAACCGTACAGATGTACTATACAAGATAAGAAAGAAATTGAAGATTAAATAGCAGAACTTCTGGATACAAATTTAATTGAAGAATCTTACAGCCCATTTTCAGCCCCAGTAACATTGGCTTTCAAAAAAGATGAAGGAAAAAGAAGCCGATTATGCATAGATTTCAGGGATCTAAATAAAATAATAGTGCCAGAACCACAACCTTTCCCACGGATTGATGATCTGATAAAGACGAGAAATTGTAAACTTTTCACCAAATTGGATATCAATTCGGCATTCTGGTCCATTCCTTTGTGGATCGGAGATAGAAAAAAAACAGGTTTTATCACACAAGAGGGACATTATCAATGGACAGTTTTGCCTTTTGGTCTTAAAACATCACCATCAATATTCCAAAGGATATTGAGCAACATCATCAAGAAAAACAAATTATCTAATTTTGCAATAAACTATATTGATAACATACTGATATTTTCAAAAACACTTAAAGAACATATAATGAATGTGGAAGAGTTAATGATGGCAATAAAGAAAGAAGGATTTCGACTAAAATTGTTGAAATGCGAATTTGCTATGAATTCAGTCACAACTTGGGACACGTAATTTCCTACAACTCTGTCACATCAATGAAGGATAATTTGATAGCAATTAAGAATTTTCCGATTCCAGAAAATCAAAAAAATATTCGGCAATTTTTGGGTAAGATAAATTTTTATAATGAATACATCCCAAAAAATGCTATTATTTTAGAGCCGTTACATAAACTATTGCGGAAAAATGAACAATTTGGATGGACTGAAGACTGCAACAAAACTTTCAATCATCTAAAAAACTTCTTGTGCACAAAACCAGTACTATCAATACATGATTCAGAATTGCCAGTCCATGTTTACACAGATGGAAGTTTACTCGGATTGGGGGCTGTTTTAAAACAACCACAATCAGAAGAAAATGGCAAAGAAAAGCCAGTTGCCTACTTTTCAAGAAAACTAACGGTGGCACAGAGAAAAAAGAAAGCTACATATCTAGAAACCCTGGCAGTCAAAGAGGCAATATTATATTGGCAACACTTACTAATGGGTAGACCATTCAAAGTTTTCACAGATCATAAACCTTTGGAAAATCTTGAAAAAACAGCAAGACCAAATGAAGAATTAGGCGACTTGATCATATACCAAATTTTTATATAAATATATAAAAAAAACACAATTTTATGGTTTGAAATACACTTTATTATTCAGTATAGTCTCCCTGAACATCAATACATTTGTTCCAACGAGGTTCCAATTTATGAATTCCATCCCAGAAGTGAGAATCTGGAAGGGCTGCAAAATACGCTTCCACATCTGTTATGACCTCATCATTTAATGAAAAATGCTTTCCACGCATGAATTTTTTTAGGTCTGAAAACAGATGGAAGTCGCTAGGAGCCAAATCTGGTAAATACAGTGGATGCTCGAACAATTCGAACTTTAATACATGGATTTTAGCCATTGTCAAAATGCTCTTGTGACACGGTGCATTGACCTGATGAAAAAGGATTTTTTTCTTCTGCAAACCGGGTCTTTTTCCACGAATTTTTTCCTTCAGCTAGTCCAAAAGGTTACGATAATATTCAGAATTTATTGTTTTTCCAGTTTGCAAGTAATCCACAAACAAAATTCCTTTCACATCCCAAAAAACTGATGCTAACACCTTCTTGGCCGATTTCTGGACACGAACTTGTTTCGGAGCCAAAGAACCAGGTTCACACCACTCTTGAGCCTCTTGTTTTGATTCAGGATCATGGTGATAGACCCAAGTCTCATCCATAGTAATGAATCGACGCACAAAATCCACTTTATCCTTTCAAAAACGCTCAAAATGTTGCTGAGAAAGTCGCATTTAAACGTGTTTTTGTTCCATTGTTAGCGAATGCGGCACCCATTTTGCGCACAGCTTTCTAAGACCTAATACTTCAGTCGAAATATTGCTTACACTGCTTAATGAGACGCCTAGTGTTTCTACTAAATCTCTTTCAGTCACTCGACGATTTTCCAATACGATATCCTGTATTTTTTCTACGATTTCTGGTGTTGTTGCTGTTTTTGGACGTCCTTGACGTGGATCGTCTTCAAGGCTTGTACGACCACGTTTAAAATCAGCAACCCATCTTTCTACTGTACTAATTGAAGGCAAAGAGTCCTTATACATTTTCAACATTCGTTCATAAATTTCCTTTGCTTTTAAACCTTCCAAAAATAAAAATTCAATCACTGCACGATACTTGATTTTTTCCATTGTAAAAAAATACTGTGACAGGTCGATACTAAATGGCTTGTAAACAAAGAATTAATTGACAGATTGAAATGAAACTTCACATACGTTCATATGAAGAGTGTATCAACATAACAAAAAAAAATTTAGGCTAGTAGCAACACCCTCTCTTATCGAACCGCAAAACTTATTAAACAGCTTGGTATTTATCACAGTTTGACATGGAGATAGAATACAATCCAGGAAAATATAATTTGGAAGCAGACTGCCTCAGTAGAAATCAAGTATTGGACCCTGAGGATAACCAGAAAGAAATGCTGAGGACGGTAGACATGATAGACTTCAAAGACATAATACAAGATCAGAAAAACAATGATGATATTAATAAAATAAAAAAAAAATTAATAGAAAAAAAAGAAGTGTATTTTAAAGAGGTAAAAAGTAAAGAAAACATATATCTAACAGAAAAATTAAGCAAAGATTTAATTAAAAAACTACACATAAATATGGGCCATATTGGCATAAATCAAACAATGCTCATGTTATCACCATATTACACATGTAAAAATTTTATAAAAAATATATCAGAAATTTGCAGAAATTGCGAGATAAGCATTAAAAATAAATCTAGAATAAGGAGTAATTACGGTTTACTATCACAGCTGGACCCAACATGCAAATCATTGGAAATCGTGTCAATAGACACGATAGGAGGCTTTGGTGGTACAAGTTCAACAAAAAAATATCTACATTTAATGGTAGATCATCTCTCAAGATATGCGTTCATATTAACGTCGCAGACACAAATAGGTGCGGATTTTGTAAAACTAACAAACGAAGCATTGAACCAAGGAGACATAAGAAAAATATTAGCAGATCAATATCCTGGCATAAACTTCAAAGAATTCAAAGAATTTTTGAAAGATAAAGATATTCTGCTTATTTTTACCGCTGTAAATGCACCTTTTTCAAATGGATTGAATAAAAGATTAAACTAGACACTGGTTAACAAAACTAAATGCAAACTAAACGAAAAAGAAAAGAAAGTTACATGGACGAGAATTGCACAGGAATGCGTCGATGAATATAACAAAACAGTACACACAGTAACAAGATTCAGTCCGGAATACCTACTAAAAGGTAAAAATTATTCAGTAATTTCCGAAGGATTAAATTCAGATAAACCATATGATCTGGAATTAGACAGGCGAATAGCAGTGGAAAATAGTTTAAAATACAACAAGTGCAACAAAAAATTATTTTAAAAACACCGCAAGGACCACCTATTTAAAGTTGGTGACTCAGTATACATAGAAAACGGAAATTGCTTAAATAGAAAAAAATTAGATAAAATAAAGATTGGACCGTAAAGAATTGAAGAAAAAATCTCGAATTCAATATTCAGAATAAACACAGGGCACAGGAAAAAAGAATCAAATGTATTTCACATAACAAAATTATTTCCAGCAGAATACCATGCATCGATCGGATAACGCTATGCAGTTTCCAGGAAAATTTGTAACAAATTTTTTCCCCAGGAGGGGGGATGTAAGGAAGTTTACTTCCTTAGATTTATATGTAGTAATATTTGAATATCAGGGCGCTCCCAAGCGAGTCGATAAGGTAGCACGCTGAACATGCGAATGAGCAGTGCGGTGATAGAAAGCTCGAAGGCAGTGCAATCACCGAAAGTACGAAGTCACGATACAATTTATAAGTTAGCACAATATAATAATTTAAAATTGTGCAAATTATCTAAAATTTAGGGTAAAGAATAAACATCGAATGTAGTTTCTTTGTTTATTTCAGAGAAACAATTCGTGTTTAATTCATCCAACCCTTGAATTTTTATAATCGAGTAGCACTCGTATTACATATATAAGTAGTAAATATTTGGCTTTTAAAAAGTTTTTGTATAATATATCAATTATATTAGTAAAATTAATTTTTTATAATACATATTTTAATATGTAGCATGTCGCAGTTTTCTCAAACTGCAAAATCAAGTATTAAAATTGGAGCTTATTCTTCAGGGTACAAAGCAATTTTATTAGACAAATAAGAGATCCTACATTAATAGACAAAGGCGGAAAAAGTGTTTATGGTATCGTTTTAGGAGAAAAAGCAGGTTGTATGAAGCTGAACAAATGCCAACAATTAAACACGAAAAAACTGGTTTGCTTTCAGTGGTAAATTGTGAAAATAATATGTTAGGATCACAATTTTTTATTTCTCTTGGATATGATCTTCAATCAGTTTATGGAAACATTGTATATTTGGAAAAATTACTGAAGGACTTGAAATTATTTTAAAATTTAATTAGGCTATTTCCGATGCAGATCATAGACCTTATCAGTATATCATATACAGTTATCTTGGAAGATCCTTATGAAGATCCAGAAGGTCTTATATTACCAGATAGAAGTCCAAAACCAACAAAGGAAGCATTAATGGTTTGTTTATATTTCATGAGATTATAATGAATTGAGTTAAATCTAACAAAATTCTATTGTATATTATGTAAAATTTCTTTTATTATTCAATAATAATAAATTTAAAAAATTCAGTTATAAATATTTTGAATTTAAAAAATTCTAAAATTTCTTCTCAACTTTAATATTCTCTGACTTTATTTTATATATTTTCAGATTTTATTAAAATTAAAAAAAATTTTTTTTTAATAGACTAACAACTATCAATGTCGATGAGTGTTAAGACTTTTCTTTGTAATAAAATATATTTAAAATTCATAAATAAAATAAAAATTTTTTCAAATTTTCAATGTCTTGTTTTTAATATTTTTCCTACATTTAACTGTTTTTTTAAATATTAAATATTTGAAACTGCTAAGTTTATGCGCGCGGCATAAAGTTAAAATGAGCGACAACGCCACCAAGGCATAACTTTGAAATTTAAAAATGCGCAAGATCTAGGTATGAGTAGTTTTAAGAGCTCACTAAAAACAATTGTAAGTTTATTTTTTTACGAAAATCGTCACGCGATTAATAATTTTCACAATTATTCATATTTTATAAACATTATATAAACTTTCTACACTGAAAAATCAAAGGAACCAAGAGGTTAACAGCGCAAACAATATTATTCATGTTTTTATTTTACATTGAAAAATTAAAGAGACCTCGTCGAGCAGCAAATTTTTAGTATTTAATTATTATTATTAAATATAATTATCTGTTTATTCAAATATATAATTTTTCATAATGCATAAAAACGTAATAATAAAATACAATTATATTAATAATGAGACGCTATAACAGGCCTCTTGATAATATTTTTTTTATTTAAACATTTTAATTAATTAATTTTTATATTTCTATAATTAAATATATAATTAATATACATATTTATTAAAATATATTTACTCAAAAATTTTAAATGACTTATTCTAAATAAATGGAGTTAAATAAGCATAAAAACATTACATTTTATTTACACAAAAGTTTTTTTATTCATGATATATTCATACGAAATTTTTGTTATTGTTATATATTCATACAAAAAGTTTTAATTTTAATTGTTACAACATTTTTAGTTTTAATTTTAAGTTTTAGTTTTAATTGGTACACAATTTCAAGTAATTTATAAAAAAAAAAAAAAAAAAGAAAAAACATATTACAATAAGAAAATTTGCAAGTAAATATTTTTATATTTTATCAAAAATATTATTTGTTCAAAAATAAAAGATTATGCAATTTATCAAAATATATAATATTCAAAATATATAGATACAATGAAATACCTTCTTTCACTTTTGGAACAACATAATATTTTAGTTACGTTTTGCAGGCTCTTCGAAAGTAATGAGATCTCTTTAAAAAAAACCTTTTATAAAAGGTAGAATGGTAGTAAGTAGCAGTTGTTTTACATCCCATTTTAAAATCATTATTTTTCAATTTTTCGAAGATACAATTTATAGATAAATTTGTATGATTTTAATATAACCATATTTTAAAAATTGCTTTTTATTTTTTACATATTTGTACTATTTAATCTTTTATTAATTAATTGTATATTTACAAACTCAATATCGTAACATTTTTTGTAAAAGGTAGATTTCATAATAAATGTTTAAATAATAAAGTTGATATTTTGACGAATACAGTTTCACAGATCACTTGGATTTATAAAAATTTATATTTTACATTTTTCCTTAATTGATGATGAAATTATGGCTGCTTAGTGAATTTATTTTTAGAGCTTTATGTACAATTTTATAATTTCATCTGCAGAAAGTTGTCAAATCATAAAAAATGTCAAGTATTTGTTTTCTTTGTTTCACATTTTGCACATTATACCGTGTATTACGTAACTTTATTTATATGATCTGGCTTTCGAATCTTAACTATAATTAATTAAATAATCTATTTACTATTTATTTGCAATAATTTCTAATGTAAGTGAAACAAAGTAATGAAATTTTACCATTACCAAAATTCAAATTTCAGCTGAAGAAGGTTGTGAAATCTATAAAAAAATTGTCAAGTATTTTGATTTGCTTTTCCTTTAGATCGAAAAATTGATGTGTGTAATACATTTACTATAGATAAGCTATTTTATTTACTAAAGACATATTTAGACGAAAAGTCTATGCAACATATCAATAATTATATTGTAACGGGGTAAATTTATTTACTCCGTTAGCAACGCAGGACCTTCCTCTGGTCCTGCTTTATCTTCTTTTGGGTGTGAGGGGCCTTGCCTAAGGCCCCGCGGCCGGTGTTGCTCCCACCGGGCTCGGCTAGTCAGTTTGTGTGCCAATGCTAGACTGGCACACCCGCGGAGGCGGCGGTATTCGGGATAGGGACGCTGTAGGGAAATAAAATAAGAACGCACCGACTCAGTGCTAAAATGCTTGTTTAATGAGTAAAATTAACAAAATTAATACAAAAATTAATAAATTATTGCGGAGAGGTCTAATTACGCGAAAAGCAATTAGTATTGCCTCACGCGCAATACTAATTCTCAAGGTGCGCACTGCACATGCGCACCCTCTTCGCTTCGCGCGGCTACACACACGTGTAGTCTATGGACGGCAGATATAGAGAGAGCAGTTTTCTCTCTATACTGCCGTAGTCCGTGACTGCTCGAGTGAGAGCGTCTCTTACTCTCACTCGACGATGCAGTCTATGTTTGAGCGAGAGAGCTCGTTACTCTCGCTCAACTGCGTGCTCGCAGGTGTACGAGTAAGAGTGGCTTTCTCTTACTCGTACGCCTATTCTATGATAGTGCGAGAGAGAGATCGATCCTCTCACTCGCACTCGCACGGCCTAATCGAATTTGAGTTACGCGATCTCGCGCGTAACTCTGTTATATCTATATATGCCTGACGCGATCGCACACACGTGAGGAAAACTAAATATAATATATTCGCGGACTAAATTATCACGGATAAGTGGCCACTTACTTTTACTAATAGTCGATCGCGGAATCGTCTCTTCAAAGCTGCGGAAACGCTGCGGAAAAGTCTTTGGAAAAATACTCCATTGCTCGCTGTCTTTCAAAACACGTGCGGCGCGTGGGAAAGGCGAAACGAAAAAAAGGCTTCAGGGGAAGGCTCCTCTTTCCCCTCTCGCCTATCAGTTTTTCCGCGTAGCGCTATCGATTCTTGATCTATAAGCCACCTGTCACAATATCGTTAGCTGATAAATAATTAATAGATATATGTAGATGTTGAGTTTGCATTAAAAAAGCTTACAATAAAGAGTTTACATACATTACTATTTAAATACATACTTGGCGGACCCGTCGTTAGGTAGTACATCGGTAAATTAATATCTTCTGCAATCAATGTTCGTAAATAAATATGCAATTGCATTGGTATTAGAATTTAATCACAGTTTCATTATTAAGACGCATAATGATAAATATAAAAATATGAAAAGTCTTTAACTACAATTGTTTTAAATAATTTACACTCATTGGTACATAATTTATAATTATTTTTTTTTATAAAATTGTATTTCAATAATATAACTTAGGTATTTCAAATAAAACTTTTAATAAAAATTTTTGTCAATTAAATTAATTTTGTTTCTGAGTTTTATAAAATACTAAAAAAAAATATTAAAATTGGAATATGTCACTGTCAAAACTCTTTAATACCGTAACAAAGAATTTTTTTTAATGTTTACATATGCGAATGGTAAAATGTTTTTCTCACTTTCAGAATGAATTATTTTGAATGATTTTATTTAAATATTATTGATAATATTAGAAACGAAAATTTTTATGATTTTTTTATTTGTGAATTATTATTAAGTATAATCACCAAGTTGTTTTATTACGATTATGGTATGAGAAGCAAAATGTGCGTTGAAAGCTTTCACCTTAGACTACCTAACGACGGGTCCGCCAAGTATGTATTTAAATAGTAATGTATGTAAACTCTTTATTGTTTGTTTTTTTAATGCAAACTCAACATCTATATTTATCTATTAATTATTTATCAGCTATCGATATAATTATTGATATGTTGCATAGACTTTTTGTCTAAATATGTTTTTAGTAAATGAAATAGCTTATCTATAGTAAATGTATTACATACATCAATTTTTCGATCTAAAGAAAAAGCAAATCGAAATACTTGACAATTTTTTTATAGATTTCACAACCTTCTTTAGCTGAAATTTGAATTTTGGTAATGGTAAAATTTCATTACTTTGCTTCACTTACATTAAAAATTATTACAAATAAATAGTAAATAGATTATTTAATTAATTATAATTAAGATTCGGAAGCCGGATCATATAAATAAAGTTATGTAATACACGGTACAATGTACAAAATGTTAAACAAAGAAAACAAATACTTGACAATTTTTTTGATTTCAAAATTTTCTATAGGTGAAATTATAAAATTATACTTAAGGCTCTAAGAATAAATTCACTAAGCAGCTATAATTTTATCATCAATTAAGGAAAAATGTAAAATATAATTTTTTATAAATCCAAGTGATCTGTGAAACTATATTCGTCAAAAGAACAACTGTATTATTTAAACATTTATTATGAAATTAATCTTTTACAAAAAATGTTACGACCTTAATTTTGTAAATATTCAATTAATTAATGAAAGATGAAATAGTAAAAATATGTAAAAAATAAAAAGCAATTTAAAAAATATGGTCATATTAAAATCATACAAATTTTTTATCTATAAATTGTATCTTCGAAAAATTGAAAAATAATGTTTTTAAAATGAAATTTAAAACAACTTCTACTTGCCAATATTCTACCTTTTGTAAAAGGTTTCTTTTAAGAGATATTATTTTCTTTGTATTTTATTATTTAAGGTAGTCACCCCGTGTGACGGCCAATTTTTTTAGCTTTTTTTGGGATTTTTTTTGAGAAACAATAAAAATAAAGAAATTTGAACTTTTTACTATAGATTTATTAAAATTTCAACAGTAAGTCAGACAATTTTCAGGCCAAAATCATCATCAGAATCTATGTTGCACTACTCCAAAGACACCTACCTCAAAAAATCCACCTCCACAATATCTCGAAAAGAGTTTGACTGATTGCTTTAAAATTTTATTGACAGATTCGCACATGTATAGTTGTCAATTAAACTAACATAATGCGAAAATTCTAAGCCGTTTTTTTTTTGGTAACAAAATGATCCAAAAAAATCATGAAATTTAAAAATTTATTTTTAAAAGCATGTCAATTATTTAATTTTTAATATTTTCGAATGATCCTAGTTTATTCGCTAGCAACAGTTTCACAGATTGAAATGCCGTTAGTTTTTTAATTTCAGATAAGCCGATTAGCCGGAATCATGGAGGCCGTTGACGCTATTTTTTTCGAGATGGGTGTCTTTGGAGTAGTACAACACAGATTCTGATGAAGATTTTGGCCTGAAAATTGTTTGACTTACTGTTAAAATGTTAATAAATCTATAGCGAAAAGTTAAAACTTCTATATTTTTATTATTCTTCAAAAAATAAATCTCAAAAAAAGCTTAAAAAATTGGCCGTCACACGGGGTGACTGCCTTAATGAAAAACATTCGAAATAATTCTTGGGTTTACTACGCACTTTGGGCAAGTTCTTTTGTAATTATTCAAATACTTTATTATTATATCAGCTTTATTCTCTTTCGCTATGATATTGACTCGTTCTTTTGTAAGAGTAGAGGGATTGCCATCTAAACACCTTTCTATGTTACGAAGATGTATGTAGAGCCTCGCCTTATGATTTTAACTTCAGCCTTCAAAGATAGCTTCGAGAAGTTTTTAAGCTTCTCCTCTTGCTTCTTGGCCCTGTATTCGCTTAACCCTTTCAGCCTCAGTGGTTTCGATCAAAACCATCTTTGCGTTCAAACGTTCATAACTTTATCAAAAATAAATATGTTTTTGATTTCCAAACGCCAGTGGTCCAGAAATTTATTCTACTTTGCAAAAAAAAAATTTATAGTGCAAAAAATGAATAACAATTTAGTAGTTATAACAATATAAACAAATGAATGTTTTTGGCAAAAATTTCAAAAAAATAGCAAATTATCGAATTACGCGGAGCTAGGTTTATAAAAATGAACACTCGGGGGTTTTCGGGGTCGCTGATTACGAATTCGATGTCAGATTTTCATAGTTTCCAAAATTCAAAATGGCAAATCTAATACGGTGGACGACTTTTTTAAAAATCGATCCAATTAGCCCAAAACTCGTTATTCAGGGGTTTTCGGGGTCGCTGATTACGAAGCCAATATCAGATTTTCAAAATTAAAAATGGCGGATTCAATACGGTGGGCGATTTTTTTAAAATTCATTCATTTGGTCTAAAACTTGTTACTCGGAGGTTTTCGAGGTCGCTAATTACGAATCCGATGTTAGTTTTTTTAAATTACCTGATTTTTTTATTCGTCATGTTGGATCCAACATTTTGTATTTTTTATAACTAACACCAGATTCGTAATCCGCGATCTCAAAAACCCCCTAGTAACAAATTTCAGGCCAATCGGACCAATTTTTAAATAAGTCGTCTGTCATATTCAATCTGCCATTTTGAATTTTAAAAATCTGACTTCGGATTCGTAATCTGCGACCCCAAAAACCTCCGAGTATTAAATTTCAGGCCAATTGGATTAATTTTTAAATAAGTCATCCGCCATATTGGATCTACCACTTCGAATTTTGAAAATCTGACATCGGATTCGCAATCAGCGACCCCGAAAACTCCTGAATGAAGAATATGACAAAAATTGTGTTAATCAAAAGAAGTCAGGGCTAAAAGGGTTAAGATCAGCCAAACTTCTCCTTTGAGCGCCTTTCCTCGCGTTAATTTTTTATTTTTGTTGCGTCGGCTCTTTTGACTGGGGTTTTTCCTCGGTACAGTTTGATAACCATAAGAGCTTGTTTTCACTATTGCAAGAAAAATAAAATAAACTTAAGATTTCGCACTCTCTTTTTTTTCAAACTAATAATTTTGAATCGTAATTAATCTACGTATATCGCAAGTTCTGGGGCGTATTTAAATTTATTGTAAGTGTATAATTTATCATTTTGTACATTTATTAATATTAATTTAATAGTTTAAGATTAATAATATTTTTGAACGTTATTCATTTATTTGCTGTTGATTATTACTTATTGATATTAACTATTTACTTTCTATTATTTTTCTTTTTTTATTTATTAATATATTGTTTATAAACTTGTTATTTATATTTTCTGGGTATCATTAATTTACGATTATTTATGTATTATTATCTTTGAATAAATTTTTTTTCAAACTTAATTATTACGTTTTTTTTTTTTAAATTTATTTATTTATTTATTTATTTTTTTGCATAATTTTTTTACAATTCGATTCATGTTAATTTTATAATTAGTGCTACTTACAAGGAAAGGTTCTCAACCCGGACATATCGATTTCTTTGGTTCTGGGATATGTTAAAGTACATCAAAAAATAAGAGATATGTGTTTTTTCTTATCAGCTAACTTCCACTTCCAAGGGGTTAAAGTGATCGCTAGAAAAAGGGGTTGAAACAGTTTTTTGTAAATATCTCATAAACTAATAGGGATATTTTAACGAGTAAAACGGCAAAAAACTTGTTATTTAATGTAAAAATTTACCCAATAGATTTTATCCCATAATTTTGCGACCCCTAATTTTTATGGGGGTAAATTCAGTTTTTAAAACGTATTCTTTTGATTTAGAAATTTTTAAATTTTATGAAAATAATTGCAAGGAATTTTTTTTTTTTACAAAAATAGAAAACTAAAATAACGTGTCTTGGGGTTTTTACAAAATCACCCTTTTAGAGGGGTAACCAACCCCAAAAACGAAATTTTTAATTCCTCCCAGTCTATTAGGAATATTTTAATGATACAAACGGCAAAAAACTTGTTATTTGATATAGAAATTTTGTGCATCATCTTTATCTCATAATGTAGCATTTGTTATATTCTAGTAGAATTAATAACATTGTATTCAATTTTAATACATGTCATTAATATTCTTTTGGATAACTTTTAGAATTAAGTTTACTCTTAACATAATTTTTATAATTATGGTTAAATAACGATCGTTGTAAAAATATTGGAAATACAAATTAGTTTGGTCGGTTTTCAAAAGATGGCTTTGGCCATTATGAATATTTAATAGTAACAGCTAAGGTCGGTAATTTCAGAGAAGTTAGACATTTGTCAATAATATTCAGTTTATATCGCTTCGAGTTTCATAAAAAAATCTTGTTTTCAACTGTATTAAATATGTCCAATTTTGTGTTAACTAAGCAGCATTTGCGGAAGGTTTTAGTTTTCTGTTTTAATTGGAAGAAAAGTGCAGCTGAAGCGCATCGAATGCTTGTGGAAGTTTATGGTGACAATGCTCTAACTGATAAATCTTGTAGGGAATAGTTTCGACGTATCAAGAATGGAGATTTCAGCATTGAAGACAAACTTCGTTCTGGAGAGCCAAAAAAATTCGAAGACAAAAAGTTGGAGGCATTACTCGATGAGGATCCGAGTCAAATGCAAGAGGGGCTTGCAGAATCATTGGAAGTGACTTATCAAGCAGTTTCTGTACGATTGAAATCCATGGAAATGATTCAAAAGCAAGGCAATTGGGTACCTTATGAGCTGAAACCGAGAGACATTGACAGGCGATTTTTCTGTTGCGAGCAGCTGATTCAAAGGCAACAAAGAAAGGGTTTTTTACATAGAATCGTTACTGGGAATAAAAAATGGATATTTTATGATAACCTTAAGAAGAAAAAATACTACGCTATGACCGGTCAATCGTTGCCATCGACCTCAACATCAACACCAAAGCCGAATATTAACGGTTCGAAGATCATGTTGTGTATCTGGTGGGACCAAAAGGGTGTTGTGTACTATGAGCTGCTAAAACCTGGCGATACCATAACGGCCGATCGGTATAGGCTGCAATTGATTCGTTTGAACCGTGTATTGCGAGAAAAAACGGCCGGAATACAAGGAAAGACATGACAAAGTTATTTTTCTGCATGACAACGCTCGGCCTCATGTCGCAAAAGTCGTGAAAAAATATTTGGAAACGCTCAAGTGGGATGTTTTGCCGCACCCGCCGTACTCGTATTCTCCGGACATTACTTTTTCTGATTACTGGTTGTTCTGAGGGATATAGCACGATCTGGCAGATCATCGGTTCACTTCTTTCGCAGAAATCGAAAATTGGCTCCTAACTTGGATCACCTCAAAAGACGAGACATTTTTTCGAGATAGAATTCGAAAATTGCCTGAGAGGTGGGAAAAAGTAGTAACTAGCGATGGACGATACTTATATTAATCTTTTAATTGTTTTTATTTTGAAATAAATGCATTTTTGACCGTAAAAAACGAACCGAATTAATTTGCACTACTAATAATAAAATTATTATACTTTTATTATCATTATTACTACCGATATTATTGTTACTGCTTTTTGAACAAAATAATAAGTAGTTGAACAAACATCAGATAAGTTTAGAATATTACTAGAATATAATTTGAATGTGATTAGAATAGAATGTTATATTTTATTCATAGTTACCAGTCAGGTTCACCGCAGAAAACTTGAATCATTCTACTTATTACACTTGCAAAACATCGAAGTTTTCATTGCTACATAGACAATAATAGTGGTAACAACTAAAATTGTTGAGTCTTCTAATTTTCTTAAATAAGTATTGTTTAGATATATAACATTAATAAATAAAAGTTATATAGTAATTCTTACAAATAATCAAACTAATTGTATACACTTATCATGTAAGTATTTTTATAACTGTTATTTATTTTATATTATTTTCTTTGATTATATAACTCACATTATTCCTTATGTTGTAATATTAATATACATATAGTAATAATGCAAAAATATTAAAAGATATAAAAGATTAAATTTTAACTTTTTTTTCTTGTACTAAAATTAAGTAAGTGTTTTACATTTCATATAGTTTAAGATATAATTAACAAAATAAAAAAAACCTTTTATTATTTCTTTTTAATCTTTTATTATTATGTAGCATTTGCATATTGTGTGCATTGTAATTTATTTCTTATGTAAATTAAATTTTTATGCTATTATAATTGAGAAGTAAATGATCAAAATAAATTTATGTCCTTTTTTAATTGTTCAATAATTACAATAATTTATAATGATTAGTATTTTCATTTTAGATTAAAAAATGAGAATTAATCCTATAAATGTTACACATTTATTATTAGTATATTTCCAAACGTTAGAAATACCAGATAGCATGATCAACCATAAAGAATTTTAATAAGCAGAAAAATTTCAACAAATATTACTAGATGCTAATTATTCACGATCGCGATATACGTCGGTGGGCCTTACGCGCTAAAAAAGAAATTGTCTCTGAAGATTTTCGATTCAAGGCTTTAAGAAGTTGGTTATTACGCTTTAAACAGGCTCATAGAATAGTATCTAGAAAAATAAATAAATTTATTACCAGGAAAACACTAGAAAGTGATTTAGACCTTCACAAAAAAGCAAATGCATTTGTTGCTGACGTTAAATCGTGTGTACCAACGATTGGAATCCAGAATTTATATAATTCAGATCAGAGTGGATTCAAATTAGAAATGCATTCTGGAAAGACATTAGCAGTTGAAGGAGAAAAACAAGTACAATGCTTGGTACAGTAGGTTTCATCAACAATACACAGTTACACCATACAACCACTTATATCAACCGCGGGGCAACTAATATCACCACTTTTTATAGTCTTAAAAGAATAGAGTGGTCTATTTGGTCCTATTGTAGAAGCTAATTTATTTAGACCAGAAAACGTATACGTAGAAGCATCTAAATCTGGAAAATTAACTACAAGTATGCATACAGTCTGTCAAGTAAGAGCGTGGTCGACTTCACCGACAGGTGATGGAAGATTTCGCTCTAATTCTTTCGCGAGCCGATAGAGGAAAGCTTTGTCCTTAATGCATTGTCAACAAAGATTCAGTTGTCGTTGAACTTTTGAAATAGAATCACGTTAAACGCCATGAGTGCTAAGTACGCGTCGCGCGACGAGGCTGTGTTTCTTTGCATCCACCCGAAAGGTCCCAAAATGTCGCAATCAGCGGCTGCTAAATATATGAGAAAGTCGAAGGCATTTGTACAGAAGTGAATACAGCGATATAAAGTGGCTAAAAATGTCGATGATTTACCAGAACGTGGCTCGATAGGAAAAGTGAACAAAAAAGATGAAAAAAGAATAGTGAATCTGTTTTCGCGGAATCCTGCTTTAACAATGCGGCAAGGACAAGCAAAATTAATGGCAAAAGGTTTAGATATATTCTACGAAACTATCCGAACCCATTTTCGTACTCATCATCTGAAATGGCGCAACACAATGAAGAAGCCTCTGTTGACTGAAAAACATGTGACAAAGCGACTCGCTTGAGCGCATGAGAATATTGATAGAGATTTTGAAAATGTCATTTTTACTGATGAATGTTCTATATGGGCACGTTCTGTCCTCACGCGAGCCTGGTCAACTTTCACCAATAGGCTTGTTCAGCGGACCGTAAAACATGGAATAAAGGTGCATCTTTGGGGCTGCTTCTCAAAGCAGGGATTCGGCACTTTGCACCTCTTTACTGACAACCTAATTGCCGAGAAAATGATAAAAATCTACAAAAAGGCTTTACTGCCATCTGCCAAACGATGGTTCATCACAAAAAATGAAGATTGGATTCTGCAGGAGGACAACGATCCTAAACACCGCAGCAAGCTCTGTACTCAGTGGAAGACTCAATCTGGCATCGTTACATTGAATTGGCCGTCGCAGTCGCCCGATGCAAACCCTATTGAAAATGTGTGGGCATATATTAAACGGAAGCTTCGTGGAAGAGGCACATACACTTTGAAGCAGTTGTCTTACGAAATTCGTCGGATCTGGAGATCCTTGCCACTAGAATACGCCGTCAAATTAGTAGAAAGCATGCCTCGGAGATGCCAGGCAATCATCGACGCCGGTGGTGACTGGACACATTATTGACCGAATTGCATCATTGTTTGTAATGTGTACAATGTATATATAAATATGAAAGTTTCATCAAATAAATTTTTTTATAAATTAACACGACCACGCTCTTACTTGACAGACTGTATTTCAAACCACTTCTATGCAATGTGATAATAAATAATGTGATAAATATTTTATACGATATGATACTGAATCATTTCATGCATTTATGTTTTAATTACAGACCTTTTTAAGATTTGGTTAGAAAAAGTATTTTATCCAAATGTAGGTCATCACTTTGTACAATACTTGATTCTTGGAGTGGGCACTGTGATACAGTTGTGGAAGAAACAATGCCAGAAAATAAAATTGTTAATATCAAAAAGATACCAGCAGGAACAATAGGAAAAATACAACTGCTTGAAGCATATGGATTCCGCATCTGGATGAACTTTGTTCGACAATTTTCCGATAACGTGATTTTAATGGATTATGATTTAAATTTACATTTAAAAAATAACATAATTAAACTTAAATCTTTAGTCTACAACCAGCTTTCGTCACCCAGATATACAAATCTCTCCAAATATTCCTGGTATAAAAGTGGTTATATCGATGTAAAACCTGATGAATTTGATAATCCTGTTGATTTTAGTTTTGGAGATTCTTGCAGTACAAACTGCGAACTAGAAGGCTGTAGAAATATTGCTATTATACGTTGTGTTTGATGTAAAAAAATCATTGTGTTTTCAACATTTTCGTGAAGATTATCATTATTGTCAAAACTTTGAAGAATAAAATTACGTAGCTGTAACTACTAATGAATAATCAATAATGTATTATAATACCACGTAAACATTATTATTCAAACTAAATCCGTAGTTTTGATTTAATTTCGTAAAAATAAAAATTAATTAAATTTTGTCATATAGAATAAATGATTTTGAAAATCTATTTGTATTTGACAAAAGAAGTACCATGAAATATGTAACGTCGGGGTGACGTTACTATTGCGTTTAAATTGAAGCGAACCTGCCTTGTGCCTTTTTCGAGCCTAAGTACTGAAACTTATGGGCTCGGGACGGCAGAGGTATTAATTGTAAGATTTTATAGGAAGGGTGGTGAGATGCGGGACTGAACAACTATATAGGCCGATGTTGGCCTACAGATTGTTCTGGAAAGGACCTAACAAGTGATGTTTGGAGAGAGATATTTAGTCGATCTTGGCTAATACTATCTCTTTGGAGGTTGAAAAGAAAAAAAGAAAAATTTGCAATCAAAACTCACTTTTTTATTGCAGAAATGATCTAGATTGGCTGGAAGTCCTCACTCTCTTTCTCTCTCTCTCTCTTTTCGAAGTCTGCAGGTATCTTCGACGTCGTCTGCTTCTTTTTGCTTGTAGTGGTTACGTTTAAGAAAGATCGCTCTTAAAAGAACGGTTTGGAACAAATATGTATGTATGTTTTTTTTATTTAATATTTTTCTTCTATTGCTGGTGACTCGTTGACTCTGGTTGCAGACTGCGTGATGACTTAAATTCTCGAAAGCTCCTAGCTGCTTGCTGATTGACTAATTTTTGAACGCTAGTGGTTGACTGATTCTGTTGATATTGGATCGTCGTGTTTTCCTCGGGTGCTGCGTTGTAGTAATGTTTCCCTCGAGTGCTGCCTGAGGTCTGCTCGTGGTAGTTGCTTTCTAAAAAGTTTCTGGTAGTTGCGTTGAAATGATTCCTTGTAGTACTTATTCCTTATAAATTGCGTAGTAGTGTTTCGTGTCCCTCGAGTGCTGCCTGAGGTCTGCTGGTGTAGAAGTGATGCCTTGACGAAATGTTTCCCTCGAGTGCTGCCTGAGGTCTGCTGCTTGTCGAAAATTTTGCGCGATATTTATGCGCTTTTCCGAAGTAGCGCCGAACGAATCCTTTTTTCAGAAAATTTCTGGAGAGGGCAAGTTTTTCGGGCCCCCTTCTCCTCGGAGGGCCTGTCTGAGAGGGCGTGGAAAGCCTCTGCGAGGGTGTGTCGTCTTGAAGTTGGAGAGAGAGAGATTGAGAGGGGACTATCCACTTTTACAAAAATTATATAATAACTTAAAACTAATATTATTATTAATGATTTATAAATATTTATTTTATAATAATAATCTACGTAAAATTTGAACCAGGCTACGAAAAAGAATCGATTTCGTAGCTTATTTCTAACAATAATTACAATTAGTTAATTGTGCTTTTTAGTATATTATTTAGTTTTGTAATAAAAAAGATTTTATTTGTACCAGATTGTATAATCTTTAAGTTTTTTTTTCTATTACGTTAGCAATTATATAATTTCCAAATATTTTTTTATAAAGAGTTTAATTTAAATATATGTTTTTATAATTGTCCGTATTTTAATGAATAATAATGATAATTATTATTTTTTTGTTGAAATAATACAAAATAAGTTTTAAACAAAATATTATAGTGATAGTTCATTTGATGAGTTGAATAATTTTAACTTTGTGTTTAAGATATTATTTGATTTCGGATTTACATTATTATTACATAAAATCTAGAGAATTATAGAGGCGACTTATAATTTAAACATTATCGCTTAATTCTGAATATAATCTTGACTATTAATTTTAAAATATGATTAAAAATAATTTTTAAACATAATTAATCCCAAGATATAAAAAGAATAATTTTAACTAGTAAGTTCTAAAATATAATTCTAAAATAACTTTAGAATAATTAATTCTAATATAAATTTAAACCTAAATATACTTTTAGCTTAAGAGTAACAAAAAAAATATTATTCTTATTAGGAGTTTCAGTAATGTTAGTTTTACAAAACATTTTGTTTTTATATTAATCTTAAAATTAAATTAATCATTATTATGTATAATTGCGTTATATATAATATTTTTTTATTTATGATTTAGATTTTACATAAAATGTATAATTACATATATTTTTTATTTCATGCGCATTTTCTTTCGCATAATTTTTTATTTAAATGTAAAAATCAACTTAAATTCTAATGCGCGTATTAGCTTAAACTTAAATATTGGTTCCTTTTAATAAAAAGATAAAACGATTCCTTTATAATTCAAATTATCTTAAACGTTTATAAATTTTATTAAAGAAAATTAATGCATAGGAAAATTTATTACATGTGTTTTTTGTTTATCTTTTTATTTCAAAAGAAAGAATAGAAAATTATCTTGTTATTTTGTTCAATGAAAACGAACATAGTCAGGCCGTTTGTAATAATTTGCTATCGTGAAAAATTGTTGTAGATAGTTTTAGTATAATTCTTTTTTATACTATACGTATATATTTTTATATGCATACACTTAGAAAGAAAAATCGGCTGTATTATTTTAAAGTAAAATTTGATTAAATTTGAAGATAGCAATTGTGTTTTTTTTTTAATATACATGTTCTATTTTATTTAAAAATAATTACCCTTTTATAATATTAAAAATGTAAAATTGTCGTAAATTATACAAGAAGCAGGAGTTTGTTGTATTTTGGTGAAATAAATTATACAACTGTTAGAAACTTATATTTTGAATTTTAAATTATTTATAAAATTTGAATTTTTACTTGGTATATGTTAAACAATAAGAAATTTTATCTAATATCTCGTATGTAATTTCTATGTTTTTTTCTTTCGGATTTTAAATAATTATTTTGGAATTTATTTTGTATAAAAAATATACCTTGTGAGGTATTTATGGAAATCGCAGTTTATATACTTTTCGTTAAACATTGTATTTTTTATTTTATTTAAATATTATTCAATATATTCCTAGTTTAAAACAATTACTCAATTTATTTACCGAGGTCTTCCTAGTGACCTATTTATTGTTTTATTACGCTACCTGTACAGTGTATCGGTAAGCGAAATTTACGGTTATAATTTGCGATAATAAAACAATTTAAAAATATTGCATAACGTTATAATTGTATTACGCAGGGAAAGTTCGAAAAAAAGAAAATACGTATTTTAGATAGGAAAACTACGGGTAGAAAAAACGGTGTTTATGGGACAGTTTTATGTTTTTTCGGCGCCGAGTTGACGTGCACGTGCTTGGCCTAGTGTCCTTTCGTTAGACTCAAGTGCATGTACAATTTTTTCTACCGTTCCGGGAAAACTCGTAAACTCTTGGCCCACGCTTAGGGTCTCTTTCACAACGGTCTGTGTCAATAGCCCGCGCGTTGAGTGAGTTTTGGAGGGAAAGATTTTTATTGGAGGAAAAATTTACTATAGTTCGATGCAAGTGGTCGATGAGATCGAAGCGCTTTCCCGCTAATCGGCAAGGGCAGGAAAAGAAAGCAGAGAGAAAACTTATCGGCTGACACAGAAAAAAAACGGAGGTCGTTTACCGACGTTACAAATACAATAAAAAATAGAATTAATTCAAACAAAAATAACGAGTGCTTCATTATGAGATAAAAATGATTCGGTATAATACTACAGGGATAAAATTATGCGCAAAATTTCTATATCGAATAACAAGTTTTTTGCCGTTTGAATCATTAAAATTGTAACGTCGGTAGCGCTACTTTTTGACTGATTTTAGTCAACACTGCAATTTTTGCCATTTTTTGAGCCTAAGCAGTGTAGCTTATGGGCTCGGGTTGGCAGAGGATAATCGTGAGAGTTCTTAGGAGAGGTGTGTAGTGCGGGATTGAGCAGTTGCAAGAGCCTCTATTCCTAAATCGGAAGCAGGCTCGAGCCCTACTCTGGATGAGGTCCTACCAAAGTGACTTAGGTTCAGAATAATCGGCCGCTTTTCGGCCAAAAACTCTGTTGGAGGATTGAGATAGATGTGGAGAAAAGAATATGTGAAGCAATTTTAAAATTAAAACTCACTCTCTTTATTGAAGGTATTAGGCAGTGGTGTCCAGTCCTCTCTCTCTTTCTCTCTCTCTCTCTTGCTGTGGTTGACTTCTCGTCGTCTTCTTCTTCTTATTTATAAAATTAAATAGTCTGTTTGGCGTAGCTGGTTCGTAGTGGCTTCCTAGTAATTTCCTTGTAGTTGCTTAAGATCTGCTCGTAGTGATAATACCTTGCTTGCTTGTAGTAGTATAACTTGTTCCTTAGTAATGTTCC